>JAZGTN010000120.1:1112500-1132500 GCA_037783415.1 Leptasterias polaris
TAGGGTTAGGGTTAGGGTTAGGGTTAGGGTTAGGGTTAGGGTTAGGGTTAGGGTTAGGGTTAGGGTTAGGGTTAGGGTTAGGGTTAGGGTTAGGGTTAGGGTTAGGGTTAGGGTTAGGGTTAGGGTTAGGGTTAGGGTTAGGGTTAGGGTTAGGGTTAGGGTTAGGGTTAGGGTTAGGGTTAGGGTTAGGGTTAGGGTTAGGGTTAGGGTTAGGGTTAGGGTTAGGGTTAGGGTTAGGGTTAGGGTTAGGGTTAGGGTTAGGGTTAGGGTTAGGGTTAGGGTTAGGGTTAGGGTTAGGGTTAGGGTTAGGGTTAGGGTTAGGGTTAGGGTTAGGGTTAGGGTTAGGGTTAGGGTTAGGGTTAGGGTTAGGGTTAGGGTTAGGGTTAGGGTTAGGGTTAGGGTTAGGGTTAGGGTTAGGGTTAGGGTTAGGGTTAGGGTTAGGGTTAGGGTTAGGGTTAGGGTTAGGGTTAGGGTTAGGGTTAGGGTTAGGGTTAGGGTTAGGGTTAGGGTTAGGGTTAGGGTTAGGGTTAGGGTTAGGGTTAGGGTTAGGGTTAGGGTTAGGGTTAGGGTTAGGGTTAGGGTTAGGGTTAGGGTTAGGGTTAGGGTTAGGGTTAGGGTTAGGGTTAGGGTTAGGGTTAGGGTTAGGGTTAGGGTTAGGGTTAGGGTTAGGGTTAGGGTTAGGGTTAGGGTTAGGGTTAGGGTTAGGGTTAGGGTTAGGGTTAGGGTTAGGGTTAGGGTTAGGGTTAGGGTTAGGGTTAGGGTTAGGGTTAGGGTTAGGGTTAGGGTTAGGGTTAGGGTTAGGGTTAGGGTTAGGGTTAGGGTTAGGGTTAGGGTTAGGGTTAGGGTTAGGGTTAGGGTTAGGGTTAGGGTTAGGGTTAGGGTTAGGGTTAGGGTTAGGGTTAGGGTTAGGGTTAGGGTTAGGGTTAGGGTTAGGGTTAGGGTTAGGGTTAGGGTTAGGGTTAGGGTTAGGGTTAGGGTTAGGGTTAGGGTTAGGGTTAGGGTTAGGGTTAGGGTTAGGGTTAGGGTTAGGGTTAGGGTTAGGGTTAGGGTTAGGGTTAGGGTTAGGGTTAGGGTTAGGGTTAGGGTTAGGGTTAGGGTTAGGGTTAGGGTTAGGGTTAGGGTTAGGGTTAGGGTTAGGGTTAGGGTTAGGGTTAGGGTTAGGGTTAGGGTTAGGGTTAGGGTTAGGGTTAGGGTTAGGGTTAGGGTTAGGGTTAGGGTTAGGGTTAGGGTTAGGGTTAGGGTTAGGGTTAGGGTTAGGGTTAGGGTTAGGGTTAGGGTTAGGGTTAGGGTTAGGGTTAGGGTTAGGGTTAGGGTTAGGGTTAGGGTTAGGGTTAGGGTTAGGGTTAGGGTTAGGGTTAGGGTTAGGGTTAGGGTTAGGGTTAGGGTTAGGGTTAGGGTTAGGGTTAGGGTTAGGGTTAGGGTTAGGGTTAGGGTTAGGGTTAGGGTTAGGGTTAGGGTTAGGGTTAGGGTTAGGGTTAGGGTTAGGGTTAGGGTTAGGGTTAGGGTTAGGGTTAGGGTTAGGGTTAGGGTTAGGGTTAGGGTTAGGGTTAGGGTTAGGGTTAGGGTTAGGGTTAGGGTTAGGGTTAGGGTTAGGGTTAGGGTTAGGGTTAGGGTTAGGGTTAGGGTTAGGGTTAGGGTTAGGGTTAGGGTTAGGGTTAGGGTTAGGGTTAGGGTTAGGGTTAGGGTTAGGGTTAGGGTTAGGGTTAGGGTTAGGGTTAGGGTTAGGGTTAGGGTTAGGGTTAGGGTTAGGGTTAGGGTTAGGGTTAGGGTTAGGGTTAGGGTTAGGGTTAGGGTTAGGGTTAGGGTTAGGGTTAGGGTTAGGGTTAGGGTTAGGGTTAGGGTTAGGGTTAGGGTTAGGGTTAGGGTTAGGGTTAGGGTTAGGGTTAGGGTTAGGGTTAGGGTTAGGGTTAGGGTTAGGGTTAGGGTTAGGGTTAGGGTTAGGGTTAGGGTTAGGGTTAGGGTTAGGGTTAGGGTTAGGGTTAGGGTTAGGGTTAGGGTTAGGGTTAGGGTTAGGGTTAGGGTTAGGGTTAGGGTTAGGGTTAGGGTTAGGGTTAGGGTTAGGGTTAGGGTTAGGGTTAGGGTTAGGGTTAGGGTTAGGGTTAGGGTTAGGGTTAGGGTTAGGGTTAGGGTTAGGGTTAGGGTTAGGGTTAGGGTTAGGGTTAGGGTTAGGGTTAGGGTTAGGGTTAGGGTTAGGGTTAGGGTTAGGGTTAGGGTTAGGGTTAGGGTTAGGGTTAGGGTTAGGGTTAGGGTTAGGGTTAGGGTTAGGGTTAGGGTTAGGGTTAGGGTTAGGGTTAGGGTTAGGGTTAGGGTTAGGGTTAGGGTTAGGGTTAGGGTTAGGGTTAGGGTTAGGGTTAGGGTTAGGGTTAGGGTTAGGGTTAGGGTTAGGGTTAGGGTTAGGGTTAGGGTTAGGGTTAGGGTTAGGGTTAGGGTTAGGGTTAGGGTTAGGGTTAGGGTTAGGGTTAGGGTTAGGGTTAGGGTTAGGGTTAGGGTTAGGGTTAGGGTTAGGGTTAGGGTTAGGGTTAGGGTTAGGGTTAGGGTTAGGGTTAGGGTTAGGGTTAGGGTTAGGGTTAGGGTTAGGGTTAGGGTTAGGGTTAGGGTTAGGGTTAGGGTTAGGGTTAGGGTTAGGGTTAGGGTTAGGGTTAGGGTTAGGGTTAGGGTTAGGGTTAGGGTTAGGGTTAGGGTTAGGGTTAGGGTTAGGGTTAGGGTTAGGGTTAGGGTTAGGGTTAGGGTTAGGGTTAGGGTTAGGGTTAGGGTTAGGGTTAGGGTTAGGGTTAGGGTTAGGGTTAGGGTTAGGGTTAGGGTTAGGGTTAGGGTTAGGGTTAGGGTTAGGGTTAGGGTTAGGGTTAGGGTTAGGGTTAGGGTTAGGGTTAGGGTTAGGGTTAGGGTTAGGGTTAGGGTTAGGGTTAGGGTTAGGGTTAGGGTTAGGGTTAGGGTTAGGGTTAGGGTTAGGGTTAGGGTTAGGGTTAGGGTTAGGGTTAGGGTTAGGGTTAGGGTTAGGGTTAGGGTTAGGGTTAGGGTTAGGGTTAGGGTTAGGGTTAGGGTTAGGGTTAGGGTTAGGGTTAGGGTTAGGGTTAGGGTTAGGGTTAGGGTTAGGGTTAGGGTTAGGGTTAGGGTTAGGGTTAGGGTTAGGGTTAGGGTTAGGGTTAGGGTTAGGGTTAGGGTTAGGGTTAGGGTTAGGGTTAGGGTTAGGGTTAGGGTTAGGGTTAGGGTTAGGGTTAGGGTTAGGGTTAGGGTTAGGGTTAGGGTTAGGGTTAGGGTTAGGGTTAGGGTTAGGGTTAGGGTTAGGGTTAGGGTTAGGGTTAGGGTTAGGGTTAGGGTTAGGGTTAGGGTTAGGGTTAGGGTTAGGGTTAGGGTTAGGGTTAGGGTTAGGGTTAGGGTTAGGGTTAGGGTTAGGGTTAGGGTTAGGGTTAGGGTTAGGGTTAGGGTTAGGGTTAGGGTTAGGGTTAGGGTTAGGGTTAGGGTTAGGGTTAGGGTTAGGGTTAGGGTTAGGGTTAGGGTTAGGGTTAGGGTTAGGGTTAGGGTTAGGGTTAGGGTTAGGGTTAGGGTTAGGGTTAGGGTTAGGGTTAGGGTTAGGGTTAGGGTTAGGGTTAGGGTTAGGGTTAGGGTTAGGGTTAGGGTTAGGGTTAGGGTTAGGGTTAGGGTTAGGGTTAGGGTTAGGGTTAGGGTTAGGGTTAGGGTGTTAGGGTTAGGGTTAGGGTTAGGGTTAGGGTTAGGGTTAGGGTTAGGGTTAGGGTTAGGGTTAGGGTTAGGGTTAGGGTTAGGGTTAGGGTTAGGGTTAGGGTTAGGGTTAGGGTTAGGGTTAGGGTTAGGGTTAGGGTTAGGGTTAGGGTTAGGGTTAGGGTTAGGGTTAGGGTTAGGGTTAGGGTTAGGGTTAGGGTTAGGGTTAGGGTTAGGGTTAGGGTTAGGGTTAGGGTTAGGGTTAGGGTTAGGGTTAGGGTTAGGGTTAGGGTTAGGGTTAGGGTTAGGGTTAGGGTTAGGGTTAGGGTTAGGGTTAGGGTTAGGGTTAGGGTTAGGGTTAGGGTTAGGGTTAGGGTTAGGGTTAGGGTTAGGGTTAGGGTTAGGGTTAGGGTTAGGGTTAGGGTTAGGGTTAGGGTTAGGGTTAGGGTTAGGGTTAGGGTTAGGGTTAGGGTTAGGGTTAGGGTTAGGGTTAGGGTTAGGGTTAGGGTTAGGGTTAGGGTTAGGGTTAGGGTTAGGGTTAGGGTTAGGGTTAGGGTTAGGGTTAGGGTTAGGGTTAGGGTTAGGGTTAGGGTTAGGGTTAGGGTTAGGGTTAGGGTTAGGGTTAGGGTTAGGGTTAGGGTTAGGGTTAGGGTTAGGGTTAGGGTTAGGGTTAGGGTTAGGGTTAGGGTTAGGGTTAGGGTTAGGGTTAGGGTTAGGGTTAGGGTTAGGGTTAGGGTTAGGGTTAGGGTTAGGGTTAGGGTTAGGGTTAGGGTTAGGGTTAGGGTTAGGGTTAGGGTTAGGGTTAGGGTTAGGGTTAGGGTTAGGGTTAGGGTTAGGGTTAGGGTTAGGGTTAGGGTTAGGGTTAGGGTTAGGGTTAGGGTTAGGGTTAGGGTTAGGGTTAGGGTTAGGGTTAGGGTTAGGGTTAGGGTTAGGGTTAGGGTTAGGGTTAGGGTTAGGGTTAGGGTTAGGGTTAGGGTTAGGGTTAGGGTTAGGGTTAGGGTTAGGGTTAGGGTTAGGGTTAGGGTTAGGGTTAGGGTTAGGGTTAGGGTTAGGGTTAGGGTTAGGGTTAGGGTTAGGGTTAGGGTTAGGGTTAGGGTTAGGGTTAGGGTTAGGGTTAGGGTTAGGGTTAGGGTTAGGGTTAGGGTTAGGGTTAGGGTTAGGGTTAGGGTTAGGGTTAGGGTTAGGGTTAGGGTTAGGGTTAGGGTTAGGGTTAGGGTTAGGGTTAGGGTTAGGGTTAGGGTTAGGGTTAGGGTTAGGGTTAGGGTTAGGGTTAGGGTTAGGGTTAGGGTTAGGGTTAGGGTTAGGGTTAGGGTTAGGGTTAGGGTTAGGGTTAGGGTTAGGGTTAGGGTTAGGGTTAGGGTTAGGGTTAGGGTTAGGGTTAGGGTTAGGGTTAGGGTTAGGGTTAGGGTTAGGGTTAGGGTTAGGGTTAGGGTTAGGGTTAGGGTTAGGGTTAGGGTTAGGGTTAGGGTTAGGGTTAGGGTTAGGGTTAGGGTTAGGGTTAGGGTTAGGGTTAGGGTTAGGGTTAGGGTTAGGGTTAGGGTTAGGGTTAGGGTTAGGGTTAGGGTTAGGGTTAGGGTTAGGGTTAGGGTTAGGGTTAGGGTTAGGGTTAGGGTTAGGGTTAGGGTTAGGGTTAGGGTTAGGGTTAGGGTTAGGGTTAGGGTTAGGGTTAGGGTTAGGGTTAGGGTTAGGGTTAGGGTTAGGGTTAGGGTTAGGGTTAGGGTTAGGGTTAGGGTTAGGGTTAGGGTTAGGGTTAGGGTTAGGGTTAGGGTTAGGGTTAGGGTTAGGGTTAGGGTTAGGGTTAGGGTTAGGGTTAGGGTTAGGGTTAGGGTTAGGGTTAGGGTTAGGGTTAGGGTTAGGGTTAGGGTTAGGGTTAGGGTTAGGGTTAGGGTTAGGGTTAGGGTTAGGGTTAGGGTTAGGGTTAGGGTTAGGGTTAGGGTTAGGGTTAGGGTTAGGGTTAGGGTTAGGGTTAGGGTTAGGGTTAGGGTTAGGGTTAGGGTTAGGGTTAGGGTTAGGGTTAGGGTTAGGGTTAGGGTTAGGGTTAGGGTTAGGGTTAGGGTTAGGGTTAGGGTTAGGGTTAGGGTTAGGGTTAGGGTTAGGGTTAGGGTTAGGGTTAGGGTTAGGGTTAGGGTTAGGGTTAGGGTTAGGGTTAGGGTTAGGGTTAGGGTTAGGGTTAGGGTTAGGGTTAGGGTTAGGGTTAGGGTTAGGGTTAGGGTTAGGGTTAGGGTTAGGGTTAGGGTTAGGGTTAGGGTTAGGGTTAGGGTTAGGGTTAGGGTTAGGGTTAGGGTTAGGGTTAGGGTTAGGGTTAGGGTTAGGGTTAGGGTTAGGGTTAGGGTTAGGGTTAGGGTTAGGGTTAGGGTTAGGGTTAGGGTTAGGGTTAGGGTTAGGGTTAGGGTTAGGGTTAGGGTTAGGGTTAGGGTTAGGGTTAGGGTTAGGGTTAGGGTTAGGGTTAGGGTTAGGGTTAGGGTTAGGGTTAGGGTTAGGGTTAGGGTTAGGGTTAGGGTTAGGGTTAGGGTTAGGGTTAGGGTTAGGGTTAGGGTTAGGGTTAGGGTTAGGGTTAGGGTTAGGGTTAGGGTTAGGGTTAGGGTTAGGGTTAGGGTTAGGGTTAGGGTTAGGGTTAGGGTTAGGGTTAGGGTTAGGGTTAGGGTTAGGGTTAGGGTTAGGGTTAGGGTTAGGGTTAGGGTTAGGGTTAGGGTTAGGGTTAGGGTTAGGGTTAGGGTTAGGGTTAGGGTTAGGGTTAGGGTTAGGGTTAGGGTTAGGGTTAGGGTTAGGGTTAGGGTTAGGGTTAGGGTTAGGGTTAGGGTTAGGGTTAGGGTTAGGGTTAGGGTTAGGGTTAGGGTTAGGGTTAGGGTTAGGGTTAGGGTTAGGGTTAGGGTTAGGGTTAGGGTTAGGGTTAGGGTTAGGGTTAGGGTTAGGGTTAGGGTTAGGGTTAGGGTTAGGGTTAGGGTTAGGGTTAGGGTTAGGGTTAGGGTTAGGGTTAGGGTTAGGGTTAGGGTTAGGGTTAGGGTTAGGGTTAGGGTTAGGGTTAGGGTTAGGGTTAGGGTTAGGGTTAGGGTTAGGGTTAGGGTTAGGGTTAGGGTTAGGGTTAGGGTTAGGGTTAGGGTTAGGGTTAGGGTTAGGGTTAGGGTTAGGGTTAGGGTTAGGGTTAGGGTTAGGGTTAGGGTTAGGGTTAGGGTTAGGGTTAGGGTTAGGGTTAGGGTTAGGGTTAGGGTTAGGGTTAGGGTTAGGGTTAGGGTTAGGGTTAGGGTTAGGGTTAGGGTTAGGGTTAGGGTTAGGGTTAGGGTTAGGGTTAGGGTTAGGGTTAGGGTTAGGGTTAGGGTTAGGGTTAGGGTTAGGGTTAGGGTTAGGGTTAGGGTTAGGGTTAGGGTTAGGGTTAGGGTTAGGGTTAGGGTTAGGGTTAGGGTTAGGGTTAGGGTTAGGGTTAGGGTTAGGGTTAGGGTTAGGGTTAGGGTTAGGGTTAGGGTTAGGGTTAGGGTTAGGGTTAGGGTTAGGGTTAGGGTTAGGGTTAGGGTTAGGGTTAGGGTTAGGGTTAGGGTTAGGGTTAGGGTTAGGGTTAGGGTTAGGGTTAGGGTTAGGGTTAGGGTTAGGGTTAGGGTTAGGGTTAGGGTTAGGGTTAGGGTTAGGGTTAGGGTTAGGGTTAGGGTTAGGGTTAGGGTTAGGGTTAGGGTTAGGGTTAGGGTTAGGGTTAGGGTTAGGGTTAGGGTTAGGGTTAGGGTTAGGGTTAGGGTTAGGGTTAGGGTTAGGGTTAGGGTTAGGGTTAGGGTTAGGGTTAGGGTTAGGGTTAGGGTTAGGGTTAGGGTTAGGGTTAGGGTTAGGGTTAGGGTTAGGGTTAGGGTTAGGGTTAGGGTTAGGGTTAGGGTTAGGGTTAGGGTTAGGGTTAGGGTTAGGGTTAGGGTTAGGGTTAGGGTTAGGGTTAGGGTTAGGGTTAGGGTTAGGGTTAGGGTTAGGGTTAGGGTTAGGGTTAGGGTTAGGGTTAGGGTTAGGGTTAGGGTTAGGGTTAGGGTTAGGGTTAGGGTTAGGGTTAGGGTTAGGGTTAGGGTTAGGGTTAGGGTTAGGGTTAGGGTTAGGGTTAGGGTTAGGGTTAGGGTTAGGGTTAGGGTTAGGGTTAGGGTTAGGGTTAGGGTTAGGGTTAGGGTTAGGGTTAGGGTTAGGGTTAGGGTTAGGGTTAGGGTTAGGGTTAGGGTTAGGGTTAGGGTTAGGGTTAGGGTTAGGGTTAGGGTTAGGGTTAGGGTTAGGGTTAGGGTTAGGGTTAGGGTTAGGGTTAGGGTTAGGGTTAGGGTTAGGGTTAGGGTTAGGGTTAGGGTTAGGGTTAGGGTTAGGGTTAGGGTTAGGGTTAGGGTTAGGGTTAGGGTTAGGGTTAGGGTTAGGGTTAGGGTTAGGGTTAGGGTTAGGGTTAGGGTTAGGGTTAGGGTTAGGGTTAGGGTTAGGGTTAGGGTTAGGGTTAGGGTTAGGGTTAGGGTTAGGGTTAGGGTTAGGGTTAGGGTTAGGGTTAGGGTTAGGGTTAGGGTTAGGGTTAGGGTTAGAGGGTTAGAGGTTAGGGTTAGGGTTAGGGTTAGGGTTAGGGTTAGGGTTAGGGTTAGGGTTAGGGTTAGGGTTAGGGTTAGGGTTAGGGTTAGGGTTAGGGTTAGGGTTAGGGTTAGGGTTAGGGTTAGGGTTAGGGTTAGGGTTAGGGTTAGGGTTAGGGTTAGGGTTAGGGTTAGGGTTAGGGTTAGGGTTAGGGTTAGGGTTAGGGTTAGGGTTAGGGTTAGGGTTAGGGTTAGGGTTAGGGTTAGGGTTAGGGTTAGGGTTAGGGTTAGGGTTAGGGTTAGGGTTAGGGTTAGGGTTAGGGTTAGGGTTAGGGTTAGGGTTAGGGTTAGGGTTAGGGTTAGGGTTAGGGTTAGGGTTAGGGTTAGGGTTAGGGTTAGGGTTAGGGTTAGGGTTAGGGTTAGGGTTAGGGTTAGGGTTAGGGTTAGGGTTAGGGTTAGGGTTAGGGTTAGGGTTAGGGTTAGGGTTAGGGTTAGGGTTAGGGTTAGGGTTAGGGTTAGGGTTAGGGTTAGGGTTAGGGTTAGGGTTAGGGTTAGGGTTAGGGTTAGGGTTAGGGTTAGGGTTAGGGTTAGGGTTAGGGTTAGGGTTAGGGTTAGGGTTAGGGTTAGGGTTAGGGTTAGGGTTAGGGTTAGGGTTAGGGTTAGGGTTAGGGTTAGGGTTAGGGTTAGGGTTAGGGTTAGGGTTAGGGTTAGGGTTAGGGTTAGGGTTAGGGTTAGGGTTAGGGTTAGGGTTAGGGTTAGGGTTAGGGTTAGGGTTAGGGTTAGGGTTAGGGTTAGGGTTAGGGTTAGGGTTAGGGTTAGGGTTAGGGTTAGGGTTAGGGTTAGGGTTAGGGTTAGGGTTAGGGTTAGGGTTAGGGTTAGGGTTAGGGTTAGGGTTAGGGTTAGGGTTAGGGTTAGGGTTAGGGTTAGGGTTAGGGTTAGGGTTAGGGTTAGGGTTAGGGTTAGGGTTAGGGTTAGGGTTAGGGTTAGGGTTAGGGTTAGGGTTAGGGTTAGGGTTAGGGTTAGGGTTAGGGTTAGGGTTAGGGTTAGGGTTAGGGTTAGGGTTAGGGTTAGGGTTAGGGTTAGGGTTAGGGTTAGGGTTAGGGTTAGGGTTAGGGTTAGGGTTAGGGTTAGGGTTAGGGTTAGGGTTAGGGTTAGGGTTAGGGTTAGGGTTAGGGTTAGGGTTAGGGTTAGGGTTAGGGTTAGGGTTAGGGTTAGGGTTAGGGTTAGGGTTAGGGTTAGGGTTAGGGTTAGGGTTAGGGTTAGGGTTAGGGTTAGGGTTAGGGTTAGGGTTAGGGTTAGGGTTAGGGTTAGGGTTAGGGTTAGGGTTAGGGTTAGGGTTAGGGTTAGGGTTAGGGTTAGGGTTAGGGTTAGGGTTAGGGTTAGGGTTAGGGTTAGGGTTAGGGTTAGGGTTAGGGTTAGGGTTAGGGTTAGGGTTAGGGTTAGGGTTAGGGTTAGGGTTAGGGTTAGGGTTAGGGTTAGGGTTAGGGTTAGGGTTAGGGTTAGGGTTAGGGTTAGGGTTAGGGTTAGGGTTAGGGTTAGGGTTAGGGTTAGGGTTAGGGTTAGGGTTAGGGTTAGGGTTAGGGTTAGGGTTAGGGTTAGGGTTAGGGTTAGGGTTAGGGTTAGGGTTAGGGTTAGGGTTAGGGTTAGGGTTAGGGTTAGGGTTAGGGTTAGGGTTAGGGTTAGGGTTAGGGTTAGGGTTAGGGTTAGGGTTAGGGTTAGGGTTAGGGTTAGGGTTAGGGTTAGGGTTAGGGTTAGGGTTAGGGTTAGGGTTAGGGTTAGGGTTAGGGTTAGGGTTAGGGTTAGGGTTAGGGTTAGGGTTAGGGTTAGGGTTAGGGTTAGGGTTAGGGTTAGGGTTAGGGTTAGGGTTAGGGTTAGGGTTAGGGTTAGGGTTAGGGTTAGGGTTAGGGTTAGGGTTAGGGTTAGGGTTAGGGTTAGGGTTAGGGTTAGGGTTAGGGTTAGGGTTAGGGTTAGGGTTAGGGTTAGGGTTAGGGTTAGGGTTAGGGTTAGGGTTAGGGTTAGGGTTAGGGTTAGGGTTAGGGTTAGGGTTAGGGTTAGGGTTAGGGTTAGGGTTAGGGTTAGGGTTAGGGTTAGGGTTAGGGTTAGGGTTAGGGTTAGGGTTAGGGTTAGGGTTAGGGTTAGGGTTAGGGTTAGGGTTAGGGTTAGGGTTAGGGTTAGGGTTAGGGTTAGGGTTAGGGTTAGGGTTAGGGTTAGGGTTAGGGTTAGGGTTAGGGTTAGGGTTAGGGTTAGGGTTAGGGTTAGGGTTAGGGTTAGGGTTAGGGTTAGGGTTAGGGTTAGGGTTAGGGTTAGGGTTAGGGTTAGGGTTAGGGTTAGGGTTAGGGTTAGGGTTAGGGTTAGGGTTAGGGTTAGGGTTAGGGTTAGGGTTAGGGTTAGGGTTAGGGTTAGGGTTAGGGTTAGGGTTAGGGTTAGGGTTAGGGTTAGGGTTAGGGTTAGGGTTAGGGTTAGGGTTAGGGTTAGGGTTAGGGTTAGGGTTAGGGTTAGGGTTAGGGTTAGGGTTAGGGTTAGGGTTAGGGTTAGGGTTAGGGTTAGGGTTAGGGTTAGGGTTAGGGTTAGGGTTAGGGTTAGGGTTAGGGTTAGGGTTAGGGTTAGGGTTAGGGTTAGGGTTAGGGTTAGGGTTAGGGTTAGGGTTAGGGTTAGGGTTAGGGTTAGGGTTAGGGTTAGGGTTAGGGTTAGGGTTAGGGTTAGGGTTAGGGTTAGGGTTAGGGTTAGGGTTAGGGTTAGGGTTAGGGTTAGGGTTAGGGTTAGGGTTAGGGTTAGGGTTAGGGTTAGGGTTAGGGTTAGGGTTAGGGTTAGGGTTAGGGTTAGGGTTAGGGTTAGGGTTAGGGTTAGGGTTAGGGTTAGGGTTAGGGTTAGGGTTAGGGTTAGGGTTAGGGTTAGGGTTAGGGTTAGGGTTAGGGTTAGGGTTAGGGTTAGGGTTAGGGTTAGGGTTAGGGTTAGGGTTAGGGTTAGGGTTAGGGTTAGGGTTAGGGTTAGGGTTAGGGTTAGGGTTAGGGTTAGGGTTAGGGTTAGGGTTAGGGTTAGGGTTAGGGTTAGGGTTAGGGTTAGGGTTAGGGTTAGGGTTAGGGTTAGGGTTAGGGTTAGGGTTAGGGTTAGGGTTAGGGTTAGGGTTAGGGTTAGGGTTAGGGTTAGGGTTAGGGTTAGGGTTAGGGTTAGGGTTAGGGTTAGGGTTAGGGTTAGGGTTAGGGTTAGGGTTAGGGTTAGGGTTAGGGTTAGGGTTAGGGTTAGGGTTAGGGTTAGGGTTAGGGTTAGGGTTAGGGTTAGGGTTAGGGTTAGGGTTAGGGTTAGGGTTAGGGTTAGGGTTAGGGTTAGGGTTAGGGTTAGGGTTAGGGTTAGGGTTAGGGTTAGGGTTAGGGTTAGGGTTAGGGTTAGGGTTAGGGTTAGGGTTAGGGTTAGGGTTAGGGTTAGGGTTAGGGTTAGGGTTAGGGTTAGGGTTAGGGTTAGGGTTAGGGTTAGGGTTAGGGTTAGGGTTAGGGTTAGGGTTAGGGTTAGGGTTAGGGTTAGGGTTAGGGTTAGGGTTAGGGTTAGGGTTAGGGTTAGGGTTAGGGTTAGGGTTAGGGTTAGGGTTAGGGTTAGGGTTAGGGTTAGGGTTAGGGTTAGGGTTAGGGTTAGGGTTAGGGTTAGGGTTAGGGTTAGGGTTAGGGTTAGGGTTAGGGTTAGGGTTAGGGTTAGGGTTAGGGTTAGGGTTAGGGTTAGGGTTAGGGTTAGGGTTAGGGTTAGGGTTAGGGTTAGGGTTAGGGTTAGGGTTAGGGTTAGGGTTAGGGTTAGGGTTAGGGTTAGGGTTAGGGTTAGGGTTAGGGTTAGGGTTAGGGTTAGGGTTAGGGTTAGGGTTAGGGTTAGGGTTAGGGTTAGGGTTAGGGTTAGGGTTAGGGTTAGGGTTAGGGTTAGGGTTAGGGTTAGGGTTAGGGTTAGGGTTAGGGTTAGGGTTAGGGTTAGGGTTAGGGTTAGGGTTAGGGTTAGGGTTAGGGTTAGGGTTAGGGTTAGGGTTAGGGTTAGGGTTAGGGTTAGGGTTAGGGTTAGGGTTAGGGTTAGGGTTAGGGTTAGGGTTAGGGTTAGGGTTAGGGTTAGGGTTAGGGTTAGGGTTAGGGTTAGGGTTAGGGTTAGGGTTAGGGTTAGGGTTAGGGTTAGGGTTAGGGTTAGGGTTAGGGTTAGGGTTAGGGTTAGGGTTAGGGTTAGGGTTAGGGTTAGGGTTAGGGTTAGGGTTAGGGTTAGGGTTAGGGTTAGGGTTAGGGTTAGGGTTAGGGTTAGGGTTAGGGTTAGGGTTAGGGTTAGGGTTAGGGTTAGGGTTAGGGTTAGGGTTAGGGTTAGGGTTAGGGTTAGGGTTAGGGTTAGGGTTAGGGTTAGGGTTAGGGTTAGGGTTAGGGTTAGGGTTAGGGTTAGGGTTAGGGTTAGGGTTAGGGTTAGGGTTAGGGTTAGGGTTAGGGTTAGGGTTAGGGTTAGGGTTAGGGTTAGGGTTAGGGTTAGGGTTAGGGTTAGGGTTAGGGTTAGGGTTAGGGTTAGGGTTAGGGTTAGGGTTAGGGTTAGGGTTAGGGTTAGGGTTAGGGTTAGGGTTAGGGTTAGGGTTAGGGTTAGGGTTAGGGTTAGGGTTAGGGTTAGGGTTAGGGTTAGGGTTAGGGTTAGGGTTAGGGTTAGGGTTAGGGTTAGGGTTAGGGTTAGGGTTAGGGTTAGGGTTAGGGTTAGGGTTAGGGTTAGGGTTAGGGTTAGGGTTAGGGTTAGGGTTAGGGTTAGGGTTAGGGTTAGGGTTAGGGTTAGGGTTAGGGTTAGGGTTAGGGTTAGGGTTAGGGTTAGGGTTAGGGTTAGGGTTAGGGTTAGGGTTAGGGTTAGGGTTAGGGTTAGGGTTAGGGTTAGGGTTAGGGTTAGGGTTAGGGTTAGGGTTAGGGTTAGGGTTAGGGTTAGGGTTAGGGTTAGGGTTAGGGTTAGGGTTAGGGTTAGGGTTAGGGTTAGGGTTAGGGTTAGGGTTAGGGTTAGGGTTAGGGTTAGGGTTAGGGTTAGGGTTAGGGTTAGGGTTAGGGTTAGGGTTAGGGTTAGGGTTAGGGTTAGGGTTAGGGTTAGGGTTAGGGTTAGGGTTAGGGTTAGGGTTAGGGTTAGGGTTAGGGTTAGGGTTAGGGTTAGGGTTAGGGTTAGGGTTAGGGTTAGGGTTAGGGTTAGGGTTAGGGTTAGGGTTAGGGTTAGGGTTAGGGTTAGGGTTAGGGTTAGGGTTAGGGTTAGGGTTAGGGTTAGGGTTAGGGTTAGGGTTAGGGTTAGGGTTAGGGTTAGGGTTAGGGTTAGGGTTAGGGTTAGGGTTAGGGTTAGGGTTAGGGTTAGGGTTAGGGTTAGGGTTAGGGTTAGGGTTAGGGTTAGGGTTAGGGTTAGGGTTAGGGTTAGGGTTAGGGTTAGGGTTAGGGTTAGGGTTAGGGTTAGGGTTAGGGTTAGGGTTAGGGTTAGGGTTAGGGTTAGGGTTAGGGTTAGGGTTAGGGTTAGGGTTAGGGTTAGGGTTAGGGTTAGGGTTAGGGTTAGGGTTAGGGTTAGGGTTAGGGTTAGGGTTAGGGTTAGGGTTAGGGTTAGGGTTAGGGTTAGGGTTAGGGTTAGGGTTAGGGTTAGGGTTAGGGTTAGGGTTAGGGTTAGGGTTAGGGTTAGGGTTAGGGTTAGGGTTAGGGTTAGGGTTAGGGTTAGGGTTAGGGTTAGGGTTAGGGTTAGGGTTAGGGTTAGGGTTAGGGTTAGGGTTAGGGTTAGGGTTAGGGTTAGGGTTAGGGTTAGGGTTAGGGTTAGGGTTAGGGTTAGGGTTAGGGTTAGGGTTAGGGTTAGGGTTAGGGTTAGGGTTAGGGTTAGGGTTAGGGTTAGGGTTAGGGTTAGGGTTAGGGTTAGGGTTAGGGTTAGGGTTAGGGTTAGGGTTAGGGTTAGGGTTAGGGTTAGGGTTAGGGTTAGGGTTAGGGTTAGGGTTAGGGTTAGGGTTAGGGTTAGGGTTAGGGTTAGGGTTAGGGTTAGGGTTAGGGTTAGGGTTAGGGTTAGGGTTAGGGTTAGGGTTAGGGTTAGGGTTAGGGTTAGGGTTAGGGTTAGGGTTAGGGTTAGGGTTAGGGTTAGGGTTAGGGTTAGGGTTAGGGTTAGGGTTAGGGTTAGGGTTAGGGTTAGGGTTAGGGTTAGGGTTAGGGTTAGGGTTAGGGTTAGGGTTAGGGTTAGGGTTAGGGTTAGGGTTAGGGTTAGGGTTAGGGTTAGGGTTAGGGTTAGGGTTAGGGTTAGGGTTAGGGTTAGGGTTAGGGTTAGGGTTAGGGTTAGGGTTAGGGTTAGGGTTAGGGTTAGGGTTAGGGTTAGGGTTAGGGTTAGGGTTAGGGTTAGGGTTAGGGTTAGGGTTAGGGTTAGGGTTAGGGTTAGGGTTAGGGTTAGGGTTAGGGTTAGGGTTAGGGTTAGGGTTAGGGTTAGGGTTAGGGTTAGGGTTAGGGTTAGGGTTAGGGTTAGGGTTAGGGTTAGGGTTAGGGTTAGGGTTAGGGTTAGGGTTAGGGTTAGGGTTAGGGTTAGGGTTAGGGTTAGGGTTAGGGTTAGGGTTAGGGTTAGGGTTAGGGTTAGGGTTAGGGTTAGGGTTAGGGTTAGGGTTAGGGTTAGGGTTAGGGTTAGGGTTAGGGTTAGGGTTAGGGTTAGGGTTAGGGTTAGGGTTAGGGTTAGGGTTAGGGTTAGGGTTAGGGTTAGGGTTAGGGTTAGGGTTAGGGTTAGGGTTAGGGTTAGGGTTAGGGTTAGGGTTAGGGTTAGGGTTAGGGTTAGGGTTAGGGTTAGGGTTAGGGTTAGGGTTAGGGTTAGGGTTAGGGTTAGGGTTAGGGTTAGGGTTAGGGTTAGGGTTAGGGTTAGGGTTAGGGTTAGGGTTAGGGTTAGGGTTAGGGTTAGGGTTAGGGTTAGGGTTAGGGTTAGGGTTAGGGTTAGGGTTAGGGTTAGGGTTAGGGTTAGGGTTAGGGTTAGGGTTAGGGTTAGGGTTAGGGTTAGGGTTAGGGTTAGGGTTAGGGTTAGGGTTAGGGTTAGGGTTAGGGTTAGGGTTAGGGTTAGGGTTAGGGTTAGGGTTAGGGTTAGGGTTAGGGTTAGGGTTAGGGTTAGGGTTAGGGTTAGGGTTAGGGTTAGGGTTAGGGTTAGGGTTAGGGTTAGGGTTAGGGTTAGGGTTAGGGTTAGGGTTAGGGTTAGGGTTAGGGTTAGGGTTAGGGTTAGGGTTAGGGTTAGGGTTAGGGTTAGGGTTAGGGTTAGGGTTAGGGTTAGGGTTAGGGTTAGGGTTAGGGTTAGGGTTAGGGTTAGGGTTAGGGTTAGGGTTAGGGTTAGGGTTAGGGTTAGGGTTAGGGTTAGGGTTAGGGTTAGGGTTAGGGTTAGGGTTAGGGTTAGGGTTAGGGTTAGGGTTAGGGTTAGGGTTAGGGTTAGGGTTAGGGTTAGGGTTAGGGTTAGGGTTAGGGTTAGGGTTAGGGTTAGGGTTAGGGTTAGGGTTAGGGTTAGGGTTAGGGTTAGGGTTAGGGTTAGGGTTAGGGTTAGGGTTAGGGTTAGGGTTAGGGTTAGGGTTAGGGTTAGGGTTAGGGTTAGGGTTAGGGTTAGGGTTAGGGTTAGGGTTAGGGTTAGGGTTAGGGTTAGGGTTAGGGTTAGGGTTAGGGTTAGGGTTAGGGTTAGGGTTAGGGTTAGGGTTAGGGTTAGGGTTAGGGTTAGGGTTAGGGTTAGGGTTAGGGTTAGGGTTAGGGTTAGGGTTAGGGTTAGGGTTAGGGTTAGGGTTAGGGTTAGGGTTAGGGTTAGGGTTAGGGTTAGGGTTAGGGTTAGGGTTAGGGTTAGGGTTAGGGTTAGGGTTAGGGTTAGGGTTAGGGTTAGGGTTAGGGTTAGGGTTAGGGTTAGGGTTAGGGTTAGGGTTAGGGTTAGGGTTAGGGTTAGGGTTAGGGTTAGGGTTAGGGTTAGGGTTAGGGTTAGGGTTAGGGTTAGGGTTAGGGTTAGGGTTAGGGTTAGGGTTAGGGTTAGGGTTAGGGTTAGGGTTAGGGTTAGGGTTAGGGTTAGGGTTAGGGTTAGGGTTAGGGTTAGGGTTAGGGTTAGGGTTAGGGTTAGGGTTAGGGTTAGGGTTAGGGTTAGGGTTAGGGTTAGGGTTAGGGTTAGGGTTAGGGTTAGGGTTAGGGTTAGGGTTAGGGTTAGGGTTAGGGTTAGGGTTAGGGTTAGGGTTAGGGTTAGGGTTAGGGTTAGGGTTAGGGTTAGGGTTAGGGTTAGGGTTAGGGTTAGGGTTAGGGTTAGGGTTAGGGTTAGGGTTAGGGTTAGGGTTAGGGTTAGGGTTAGGGTTAGGGTTAGGGTTAGGGTTAGGGTTAGGGTTAGGGTTAGGGTTAGGGTTAGGGTTAGGGTTAGGGTTAGGGTTAGGGTTAGGGTTAGGGTTAGGGTTAGGGTTAGGGTTAGGGTTAGGGTTAGGGTTAGGGTTAGGGTTAGGGTTAGGGTTAGGGTTAGGGTTAGGGTTAGGGTTAGGGTTAGGGTTAGGGTTAGGGTTAGGGTTAGGGTTAGGGTTAGGGTTAGGGTTAGGGTTAGGGTTAGGGTTAGGGTTAGGGTTAGGGTTAGGGTTAGGGTTAGGGTTAGGGTTAGGGTTAGGGTTAGGGTTAGGGTTAGGGTTAGGGTTAGGGTTAGGGTTAGGGTTAGGGTTAGGGTTAGGGTTAGGGTTAGGGTTAGGGTTAGGGTTAGGGTTAGGGTTAGGGTTAGGGTTAGGGTTAGGGTTAGGGTTAGGGTTAGGGTTAGGGTTAGGGTTAGGGTTAGGGTTAGGGTTAGGGTTAGGGTTAGGGTTAGGGTTAGGGTTAGGGTTAGGGTTAGGGTTAGGGTTAGGGTTAGGGTTAGGGTTAGGGTTAGGGTTAGGGTTAGGGTTAGGGTTAGGGTTAGGGTTAGGGTTAGGGTTAGGGTTAGGGTTAGGGTTAGGGTTAGGGTTAGGGTTAGGGTTAGGGTTAGGGTTAGGGTTAGGGTTAGGGTTAGGGTTAGGGTTAGGGTTAGGGTTAGGGTTAGGGTTAGGGTTAGGGTTAGGGTTAGGGTTAGGGTTAGGGTTAGGGTTAGGGTTAGGGTTAGGGTTAGGGTTAGGGTTAGGGTTAGGGTTAGGGTTAGGGTTAGGGTTAGGGTTAGGGTTAGGGTTAGGGTTAGGGTTAGGGTTAGGGTTAGGGTTAGGGTTAGGGTTAGGGTTAGGGTTAGGGTTAGGGTTAGGGTTAGGGTTAGGGTTAGGGTTAGGGTTAGGGTTAGGGTTAGGGTTAGGGTTAGGGTTAGGGTTAGGGTTAGGGTTAGGGTTAGGGTTAGGGTTAGGGTTAGGGTTAGGGTTAGGGTTAGGGTTAGGGTTAGGGTTAGGGTTAGGGTTAGGGTTAGGGTTAGGGTTAGGGTTAGGGTTAGGGTTAGGGTTAGGGTTAGGGTTAGGGTTAGGGTTAGGGTTAGGGTTAGGGTTAGGGTTAGGGTTAGGGTTAGGGTTAGGGTTAGGGTTAGGGTTAGGGTTAGGGTTAGGGTTAGGGTTAGGGTTAGGGTTAGGGTTAGGGTTAGGGTTAGGGTTAGGGTTAGGGTTAGGGTTAGGGTTAGGGTTAGGGTTAGGGTTAGGGTTAGGGTTAGGGTTAGGGTTAGGGTTAGGGTTAGGGTTAGGGTTAGGGTTAGGGTTAGGGTTAGGGTTAGGGTTAGGGTTAGGGTTAGGGTTAGGGTTAGGGTTAGGGTTAGGGTTAGGGTTAGGGTTAGGGTTAGGGTTAGGGTTAGGGTTAGGGTTAGGGTTAGGGTTAGGGTTAGGGTTAGGGTTAGGGTTAGGGTTAGGGTTAGGGTTAGGGTTAGGGTTAGGGTTAGGGTTAGGGTTAGGGTTAGGGTTAGGGTTAGGGTTAGGGTTAGGGTTAGGGTTAGGGTTAGGGTTAGGGTTAGGGTTAGGGTTAGGGTTAGGGTTAGGGTTAGGGTTAGGGTTAGGGTTAGGGTTAGGGTTAGGGTTAGGGTTAGGGTTAGGGTTAGGGTTAGGGTTAGGGTTAGGGTTAGGGTTAGGGTTAGGGTTAGGGTTAGGGTTAGGGTTAGGGTTAGGGTTAGGGTTAGGGTTAGGGTTAGGGTTAGGGTTAGGGTTAGGGTTAGGGTTAGGGTTAGGGTTAGGGTTAGGGTTAGGGTTAGGGTTAGGGTTAGGGTTAGGGTTAGGGTTAGGGTTAGGGTTAGGGTTAGGGTTAGGGTTAGGGTTAGGGTTAGGGTTAGGGTTAGGGTTAGGGTTAGGGTTAGGGTTAGGGTTAGGGTTAGGGTTAGGGTTAGGGTTAGGGTTAGGGTTAGGGTTAGGGTTAGGGTTAGGGTTAGGGTTAGGGTTAGGGTTAGGGTTAGGGTTAGGGTTAGGGTTAGGGTTAGGGTTAGGGTTAGGGTTAGGGTTAGGGTTAGGGTTAGGGTTAGGGTTAGGGTTAGGGTTAGGGTTAGGGTTAGGGTTAGGGTTAGGGTTAGGGTTAGGGTTAGGGTTAGGGTTAGGGTTAGGGTTAGGGTTAGGGTTAGGGTTAGGGTTAGGGTTAGGGTTAGGGTTAGGGTTAGGGTTAGGGTTAGGGTTAGGGTTAGGGTTAGGGTTAGGGTTAGGGTTAGGGTTAGGGTTAGGGTTAGGGTTAGGGTTAGGGTTAGGGTTAGGGTTAGGGTTAGGGTTAGGGTTAGGGTTAGGGTTAGGGTTAGGGTTAGGGTTAGGGTTAGGGTTAGGGTTAGGGTTAGGGTTAGGGTTAGGGTTAGGGTTAGGGTTAGGGTTAGGGTTAGGGTTAGGGTTAGGGTTAGGGTTAGGGTTAGGGTTAGGGTTAGGGTTAGGGTTAGGGTTAGGGTTAGGGTTAGGGTTAGGGTTAGGGTTAGGGTTAGGGTTAGGGTTAGGGTTAGGGTTAGGGTTAGGGTTAGGGTTAGGGTTAGGGTTAGGGTTAGGGTTAGGGTTAGGGTTAGGGTTAGGGTTAGGGTTAGGGTTAGGGTTAGGGTTAGGGTTAGGGTTAGGGTTAGGGTTAGGGTTAGGGTTAGGGTTAGGGTTAGGGTTAGGGTTAGGGTTAGGGTTAGGGTTAGGGTTAGGGTTAGGGTTAGGGTTAGGGTTAGGGTTAGGGTTAGGGTTAGGGTTAGGGTTAGGGTTAGGGTTAGGGTTAGGGTTAGGGTTAGGGTTAGGGTTAGGGTTAGGGTTAGGGTTAGGGTTAGGGTTAGGGTTAGGGTTAGGGTTAGGGTTAGGGTTAGGGTTAGGGTTAGGGTTAGGGTTAGGGTTAGGGTTAGGGTTAGGGTTAGGGTTAGGGTTAGGGTTAGGGTTAGGGTTAGGGTTAGGGTTAGGGTTAGGGTTAGGGTTAGGGTTAGGGTTAGGGTTAGGGTTAGGGTTAGGGTTAGGGTTAGGGTTAGGGTTAGGGTTAGGGTTAGGGTTAGGGTTAGGGTTAGGGTTAGGGTTAGGGTTAGGGTTAGGGTTAGGGTTAGGGTTAGGGTTAGGGTTAGGGTTAGGGTTAGGGTTAGGGTTAGGGTTAGGGTTAGGGTTAGGGTTAGGGTTAGGGTTAGGGTTAGGGTTAGGGTTAGGGTTAGGGTTAGGGTTAGGGTTAGGGTTAGGGTTAGGGTTAGGGTTAGGGTTAGGGTTAGGGTTAGGGTTAGGGTTAGGGTTAGGGTTAGGGTTAGGGTTAGGGTTAGGGTTAGGGTTAGGGTTAGGGTTAGGGTTAGGGTTAGGGTTAGGGTTAGGGTTAGGGTTAGGGTTAGGGTTAGGGTTAGGGTTAGGGTTAGGGTTAGGGTTAGGGTTAGGGTTAGGGTTAGGGTTAGGGTTAGGGTTAGGGTTAGGGTTAGGGTTAGGGTTAGGGTTAGGGTTAGGGTTAGGGTTAGGGTTAGGGTTAGGGTTAGGGTTAGGGTTAGGGTTAGGGTTAGGGTTAGGGTTAGGGTTAGGGTTAGGGTTAGGGTTAGGGTTAGGGTTAG
>JAZGTN010000120.1:1137500-1147500 GCA_037783415.1 Leptasterias polaris
TAAAGTTCCGTTCCAGTTAACGTTAAAAGTTAAAGTACAGTTAAAGTAAAGTTAAAGTTAAGTTAAGTCCGTTAAAGTTAAGTAAGTTAAGTTAAGTAAGTTCCGTACAAGTTCAAAGTTAACGTTAAAGTAAAGTTAACGTTAAAGTTAAAGTTAAGTTAAAGTTAAAGTTCAAGTTAAAGTTAAAGTTAAAGTTAAAGTTAAAGTTAACGTTAAAGTTAAAGTTAACGTTAAAGTTAACGTTACCGTACAGTTAAAGTTAAAGTTAAAGTTCAAGTTAAAGTTACAGTTACAGTTAAAGTTAACGTTAAAGTTCAGTTACAGTTAACGTTAAAGTTACCGTTCAACGTTAAAGTTAAAGTTAAAGTTAAAGTTACAGTTAACGTTCCAGTTAAAGTTAAAGTTAACGTTAAAGTTAAAGTTACAGTTCAAGTTAAAGTTAACGTTCAGTTACGTTAAAGTTACAGTTACAAGTAACGTTCAAGTTAAAAGTTAAGTTAACAGTTAAAGTTAACGTTCAAGTAAACGTTAAAGTTAACGTTACAAGTTCAAGTTAAGTTAAAGTTAAAGTTAAAGTTACAGTTAAAGTTAAAGTTAAAGTTAAAGTTACAAGTTAAAGTTCACAGTTAAGTAAGTTAAAGTTAAGTTAACAGTTAAAGTTAAAGTTAACAGTTCACGTAAAGTTAAAGTTCAAGTTACCGTTAAGTAAGTTAACGTTAAAGTTATAAAGTTAAAGTTAAAGTAAAGTTCAAGTTAAAGTTAAAGTTAAAGTTAAAGTTCAAGTTAACGTTAAAGTTAAAGTTCAGTTCAAGTTAAAGTTAAAGTTAACAGTTAAAGTTAAGTTACAGTTCCAGTTAAAGTTAAAGTTAAAGTTAAAGTTACAGTTAAAGTTAAAGTAACGTTAAAGTTCAAGTAAGTTAAAGTTAAAGTTAAGTTAAGTTACGTTAAAGTTAAAGTTAACGTAAAGTTAAAGTTCAAGTTAAAGTTAAAGTCAAGTTACAGTTAAGTTAAAGTTAAAGTTAAAGTTAAAGTTAAAGTTCAAAGTTAAAGTTAAAGTACAGTTCAAGTTAACGTTAACGTTAAAGTTAAAGTACCGTAAGTTAAAGTTCAAGTTAAAGTTACAGTTAAAGTTAAAGTTAAAGTAACAGTTAAAGTTAAAGTTCAAGTTAAAGTTACAGTTAAAGTTAAAGTTAAAGTTCAAGTTAAAGTACAGTTAACGTTAACGTTAAAGTTAAAGTTCAGTTAAAGTTCAAGTTAAAGTTAAAGTTCAAGTTAAAGTTAACAGTTAAAGTTAAAGTCCCGTTAAAGTTAAAGTTACAGTTAAAGTTAAAGTTAAAGTTAAAGTTAAAGTTAAGTTAAAGTTAACGTTAAAGTTCAAGTTCAGTTACAGTTAAAGTTAAAGTTCAAAGTTAAAGTTAACGTTAAAGTTAACGTTAAGTTAAAGTTAAAGTTAACGTTAAAGTTAAAGTTAAAGTTAAAGTTCAAGTTACAGTTAAGTTACAAGTTAAAGTTAAAGTTAAGTTAAAGTTAAAGTTAAAGTTACAGTTAAAGTTACAGTTACAAGTTAAAGTTAAAGTTAAAGTTAACGTTACAGTTAAAGTTAAAGTACAGTTACAAGTTAAGTACAGTTAACAGTTAAAGTTAACGTTAAAGTTAAAGTTACAGTTAAAGTTAAAGTTCAAGTTAAAGTTAAAGTTAAAGTTACAGTTAAAGTTAAAGTTAAGTTAAAGTTAAAGTTAAAGTTAAAGTTAAAGTTAAAGTTAAAGTTAAAGTTACAGTAAAGTTAAAGTTAAAGTTAAAGTTAAAGTTAAAGTTAACGTTAAAGTTAAAGTTAAAGTTAAAGTTAAAGTTAAAGTTACAAGTTAAAGTTAAACGTTAAAGTTAAAGTTAACAGTTAACGTTAAAGTTAACGTTAAAGTTAAAGTTAAAGTTAACGTTAAAGTTAACGTTAAAGTTAAAGTTAAAGTTAAGTTAAAGTTAAAGTTCAAGTTAAAGTTAAAGTTAAAGTTAACGTTACAGTTAAAGTTCAAGTTAAACGTTACAGTTAAAGTTCAAGTTAAACGTTAACGTTAAAGTTAAAGTTAAAGTTAAAGTTAAGTTAAAGTTACAGTTAAAGTTAAAGTTCAAGTTACAGTTAAAGTTAAAGTTAAAGTTACAGTTAAAGTTAAAGTTAAG
This sequence comes from Leptasterias polaris, assembly GCA_037783415.1. Taxonomy (NCBI): domain Eukaryota; kingdom Metazoa; phylum Echinodermata; class Asteroidea; order Forcipulatida; family Asteriidae; genus Leptasterias; species Leptasterias polaris. Next base: position 1,139,676 of record JAZGTN010000120.1, read on the forward strand.
TTCAAGTTAACGTTAAAGTTACAGTTAAAGTTAAAGTTAAAGTTAAAGTTAAGTTAAAGTTCAAGTTAAAGTTAACGTACAGTTAAAGTTAAAGTTAACGTTCAAGTTCAAGTAAGTTACAAGTTAAAGTTAAAGTTACGTTCAAGTTAAAGTTAACGTTAAAGTTAAAGTTAAAGTTAAAGTTAAAGTTAAAGTTAAGTTAAAGTTAAGTTAAAGTTAAAGTTAAAGTTAAGTTCAAGTTAAAGTTAAAGTTAAAGTTAAGTTAAAGTAACGTTAAAGTTAAGTTAAAGTTAAGTTAAAGTTAAAGTTAAAGTAAAGTAAAGTTAAAGTTAAAGTTACACGTTAAAGTTCAAGTTAAAGTTCAAGTTAAAGTTAAAGTTAAAGTAAAGTTAAAGTTAAAGTAAGTTAAAGTTAAAGTTAAGTTCAAGTTAACGTTAAAGTTAAGTTAAAGTTAAAGTTAACAGTTAAAGTTAAAGTTAAAGTTAAAGTTAAAGTTAAAGTTAAAGTTAAAGTTCAAAGTTAAAGTTAAAGTTAACGTTCAAGTTAAAGTTAAAGTTAAAGTTAAGTTAACGTTAAAGTTAAAGTTAAGTTAAAGTTAAAGTTAAAGTTAAAGTTAAGTTAAGTAAAGTTAAAGTTAAGTTAAAGTTAAAGTTCAAGTTAAAGTTAACGTTAACAAGTTAACGTTAAAGTTAAAGTTACAGTTAAAGTTACAGTTAAAGTTAACGTTAAAGTTAAAGTTAACGTTAAGTTATAAAGTTAAAGTTAAGTTAAAGTTACAAGTTAAAGTAAAGTTCAAGTTAAAGTTACAGTTAAAGTTAAAGTTAAAGTTAAAGTTACGTTCCAGTTACAGTTACAGTTAAAGTTAAAGTTAAAGTTAAAGTTAAGTTAAAGTTAAAGTTAAAGTTAAGTTAAAGTTAAAGTTAAAGTTACCGTTAAAGTAAAGTTACAGTTCAAGTTAAAGTTCAAGTTAAAGTTAAAGTTAAAGTTAAAGTTAAAGTTACAGTTAAAGTTAAAGTTACAGTTAAAGTTAAAGTTACAGTTACGTTAAAGTTAAAGTTAAGTTAAAGTTCAAGTTAAAGTTAAGTTAAAGTTAAAGTTCAGTTAAAGTTAAAGTTACAGTCTTAACGTTAAAGTTAACGTTAAAGTTAAAGTTAAAGTTAAAGTTAAAGTTACAGTTAAAGTTAAAGTTAACAGTTAAGTTAAAGTTAAAGTTAAGTTAAAGTTAAAGTTAAAGTTAAAGTTACAGTTAAGTTAAAGTTAACGTTAAAGTTACAAGTTAAAGTTAAGTTAAAGTTAAAGTTAAAGTTAAAGTTAAAGTTAAAGTTACAAGTTAAAGTTAAAGTTAAAGTTAACAGTTACAGTTCAACGTTAAAGTTAAAGTTAAAGTTAAAGTTAAAGTTAACAGTTACAAGTTAAGTTAAAGTTAAAGTTAACGTTAACAGTTAAGTTAACGTTAAAGTTACAGTTAAAGTTAAAGTTAAAGTTAAAGTTAACAGTTAAAGTTACAGTTAAAGTTAAAGTTCAAGTTAAAGTAAAGTTACAAGTTAAAGTTAAAGTTAAAGTTAACAGTTAAAGTTAAAGTTAAAGTTAAAGTTACAGTTAAAGTTAAAGTTAAGTTCAAGTTAACGTTAAAGTTAAAAGTTCAAGTTAAAGTTAAAGTTAAGTTACAGTTAAAGTTAAAGTTAAAGTTAAGTTAAAGTTACAGTTAAAGTTAAAGTTAAAGTTAAAGTTAAAGTTAAAGTTAAAGTTAAAGTTAAAGTTAAAGTTAACAGTTAAAGTTAAAGTTAAAGTTAAAGTTAAAGTTAAAGTTAAGTTAAAGTTAAAGTTAAAGTTAAAGTTCAAGTTAACGTTAAAGTTAACAGTTAAAGTTAAAGTTAAAGTTAACGTTACAAGTTAAAGTTAAAGTTAACGTTAAGTTAAAGTTAAAGTTCAAGTTAAACGTTAAAGTTAAAGTTAAAAGTTAAAGTTAACGTTAAAGTTAAAGTTCTAAAGTTAAGTTAAAGTTAACAGTTACAAGTTAAAGTTAAAGTTAAAGTTAAGTTAAAGTTAAAGTTAAAGTTAAAGTTAAAGTTAAAGTTAAAGTAAAAGTTAAAGTTAAAGTTAAAGTTAAAAGTTAAAGTTAAGTTACAGTTAAAGTTAAACGTTAAAGTTAAAGTTCAAGTTAAAGTTAACGTTAAAGTTAAAGTTAAAGTTCAAGTTAAAGTTAAAGTTAAAGTTCAACGTTAAAGTTAAAGTTACAGTTAAAGTTAAAGTTAAAGTTAAGTAAAGTTAAAGTTAAAGTTAAAGTTAAAGTTAACGTTAAAGTTAAAGTTAAAGTTAAAGTTAAGTTAAAGTTCAAGTTAAAGTTAAAGTTAAAGTTAAAGTTAAAGTTAAAGTTAAAGTTAAAGTTAAAGTTCAAGTTAAAGTTAACGTTAAAGTTAAAGTTAAACGTTCAAGTTAAAGTTAAAGTTAACAGTTAAAGTTCACGTTAAGTTAAAGTTACAAGTTAAAGTTCAAGTTAAAGTTAAAGTTACAGTTACAGTTAAAGTTAAAGTTAAAGTTACAGTTCAAGTTAAAGTTAAAGTTAAAGTTACAGTTAAAGTTAACGTTAAAGTTAAAGTTAAAGTTAAAGTTAAAGTTAAAGTTAAAGTTAAAGTTAAAGTTACAGTTAAGTTAAAGTTACAGTTAAGTTACAGTTAAAGTTAAAGTTAAAGTAAGTTCAAGTTAAAGTAAAGTTAAAGTTAAAGTTAAGTTAAAGTTAAAGTTAAACGTTAAGTTAAAGTTAAAGTTACAGTTAAAGTTAAAGTTAAAGTTAAGTAAAGTTAACGTTAAAGTTAAAGTTAAAGTTAAAGTTCAAGTTAAAGTTAAAGTTAAGTTCAAGTTAAAGTTAAAGTTAAGTTACGTTAAAGTTAACGTTAAAGTTAAAGTTAAAGTTAAAGTTAAAGTTAACGTTAACGTTACAGTTACAGTTAAAGTTAAAGTTAAAGTAAAGTTAAAGTTAAGTTAAAGTTAAAGTTAAAGTTAAAGTTAAGTTAAGTTACAAGTTAAAGTAAAGTTAAAGTTAAAGTTAAGTTAAGTTAAAGTTAAAGTTAAAGTTAAAGTTAAAGTTACAGTTACAGTTAAAGTTAAAGTTACAGTTAAAGTTAAAGTTCAAGTTAAAGACGTTACAGTTACAGTTACAAGTTAAAGTTACAAGTTAAAGTACACGTTAACGTTAAAGTTAACAGTTAAAGTTAAAGTTCAAGTAAGTTACAGTTAAAGTTAAAGTTAAAGTTAAAGTTAAAGTCAAGTTAAGTTAAAGTTAAAGTTAAAGTTAAAGTTAAGTTACAGTTCAAGTTAACGTTAAAGTTAAAGTTCAAGTTAACAGTTAAAGTTACAGTTAACGTTAAAGTTCAAGTTAAAGTTAAAGTTACAAGTTAAAGTTAAACGTTCACGTTAAAGTTAAAGTTACAGTTACAAGTTACAGTTAAAGTTACAGTTAAAGTTCAAGTTAAAGTTAAAGTAAAAGTTACAGTTAAAGTTAAAGTCAAGTTAAAGTTAAAGTTAAAGTTAAAGTTAAAGTTAAAGTTACAGTTAACGTTAAGTTAAAGTTACAGTTAACGTTAAAGTTACAAGTTACAAGTTAAGTTAAGTAAGTTAAAGTTACCGTTAAAGTTAAAGTTAAGTTCAAGTTACAAGTTAAAGTTAAAGTTAACGTTCAAGTTAAAGTTAAGTTAAAGTTCACAGTTAAGTTACAGTTACAGTTACCGTTAAAAGTTAACGTTACGTTCAAGTTAAAGTTACAGTTAAGTTCACAGTTAACGTTAAAGTTAAAGTTAAGTAAGTTAAAGTTAAAGTTAAGTAAGTTAAAGTTCAAGTTAAAGTTAAAGTTAAACGTTAAAGTTAAAGTTACAAGTTCAAGTTCAGTTAAAGTTAACGTTAAAGTTAAAGTTAAAGTTCAAGTTCAAGTTAAAGTTCACGTTACAGTAAAGTTAAAGTTAACGTTAAAGTTACAGTTAACAGTAAGTTAAACGTTACAGTTAAAGTTCAAGTTACAGTTAAGTTAAAGTTACAGTTAAAGTTAAAGTTACAAGTTAAAGTTAAAGTTAAAGTTAAAGTTAAAGTTAACAGTTAAAGTTAAAGTTCAAGTTACGTAACAGTTAAAGTTAAAGTTACAGTTAAAGTTAAAGTTACAGTTAACAGTTAAAGTTAAGTACAAGTTCAAGTTAACAGTTCACGTTAAAGTTAAGTACAAGTTAACAGTTAACGTTAAAGTTAAAGTTAAAGTTCCAGTTCAAGTTAAAGTTAAAGTTAAAGTTAAAGTTAACAGTTAAAGTTACAGTTAAAGTTACAGTTACAGTTCAAGTTAAAGTTAAAGTTAAAGTTACGTTAAAGTTAAAGTTAACGTTAAAGTTAAAGTTAACAGTTACCGTTACAGTTAAAGTTAAGTTAAAGTTAAAGTTAACAGTTAAAGTTAAAGTTACAGTTAAAGTTCAAAGTTAACGTTAAAGTTAACGTAAGTTAAAGTTAAAGTTAAAGTTAAAGTTAAAGTTAAAGTTACAGTTACAGTTAAAGTTAAGTTAACGTTACAGTTAAAGTTACCGTAACAGTTCAAGACAGTTAAAGTTACAGTTAAAGTTAAAGTTAAAGTTAAAGTTAAACGTTTAACGTTCAAGTTAAGTCAGTTAAAGTTAAAGTTAAAGTTAAAGTTAAAGTTAAGTTAAAGTTAAAGTAAAGTTAAAGTTAAAGTTAAAGTTACCGTTAACAGTTAAAGTTAAAGTTAAAGTTAAAGTTAAAGTTAAAGTTACAGTTAACAGTTAAAGTTAAAGTTACAGTTCAAGTTCAAGTAAGTTCAAGTTAAAGTTCACAGTTAAAGTTAAAGTTACAGTTAAAGTTTAAAGTTAAAGTTAAAGTTAAAGTTCAGTTACAGTTAAAGTTAAAGTTAAAGTTAAAGTTAAAGTTAAAGTTAAAGTTAAATAAGTTAACGTTAACAGTTAAAGTTAAGTTCAAGTTACAGTTCAAGTTAAAGTTAAAGTTAAAGTTAAAGTTAAGTTAACGTTAAAGTTAAAGTTAAAGTTAAAGTTAAAGTTAAAGTTAAAGTTAAGTTAAGTTAAAGTTAAAGTTAAAGTTAAAGTTAAAGTTAAAGTTAAAGTTAAAGTTACAGTTCACGTTAAAGTTAACGTTAAAGTTCACGTTAAGTTAAGTTAAAGTTAAAGTTCAAGTTAAAGTTACAAGTTAAAGTTAAAGTTACAGTTAACAGTTCACGTTAAAGTTACAAGTTAAAGTTACAAGTTAAAGTTCAGTAAAGTAAAGTTAACGTAAAGTTAAAGTTACAGTTCAAGTTAAAGTTAAAGTTAAAGTTAAGTTAAGTTAAAGTTAAAGTTACAAGTTAAAGTTAAAGTTAAGTTAAAGTTACAGTTAAAGTAAGTAAGTAAAGTTAAAGTAAAGTTACAGTAAAGTTACAGTTAAAGTTAACGTTAAAGTTAAAGTTACACGTTAAAGTTAACGTTAAAGTTCACGTTAACGTTAAGTACAAGTTAAGTTACAAGTTAAGTTCAAGTTAAAGTTAAAGTTAAAGTTAAGTTAAGTTAAAGTTACAAGTTAAAGTTAAAGTTAAAGTTAAAGTTAAAGTACTTAAAGTTAAAGTTAACGTTACAGTTAAAGTTAAGTAAAGTTAAGTTACAAGTTCCCGTACAGTTAAGTTAAAGTTAAAGTTAAAGTTCAAGTTAACGTAAGTTAAAGTTAAAGTTAAAGTTAAAGTAAGTTAAAGTTAAAGGTCCGTTAAAGTTACAGTTAAAGTTAAAAGTTAAAGTTAAAGTTAAGTTCCACGTTAAAGTTAAAGTTAAAGTTAAAGTTAAAGTTACAAGTTAAAGTTAACAGTTAACGTTACAGTTACAGTTAAAGTAACGTTAAAGTTAAAGTTAAGTTAAAGTTACAGTTACACGTTACAGTTAACGTTAAAGTTAAAGTTAAAGTTAAAGTTACAGTTAAAGTTAAAGTTCAAGTTACAAGTTAAAGTTAACAGTTAAAGTTACAGTTAAAGTTAACGTTAAAGTTAAAGTTACAGTTACGTAAAGTTACGTTCAAGTTACAAGTACAACAGTTACAAGTTCAAGTTAAAGTTAAGTTAAAGTTACAGTACAGTTAAAGTTAAAGTTAAAGTAAAGTTAAGTTAAAGTTAAGTTAACGTTAACAGTTAAAGTTAAAGTTAAAGTTAAAGTTCAAGTTACAGTTACACGTTAAAGTTAAAGTTCAAGTTAAAGTTAACGTTACAGTTAACGTTAAAGTTACAAGTTAACGTTAACGTTACAGTTAAAGTTACAAGTTACAGTTAAAGTTAACGTTAAAGTTAAAGTTACGTTAAAGTACAGTTAAAGTTAAAGTAAAGTTAAGTTAAAGTTAAAGTTAAAGTTAAGTAAAGTTAACGTTAACGTTAAAGTTAAAGTTAACGTTAAAGTTAAGTTAAAGTTACAGTTACAGTTAAAGTTAAAGTTAAAGTTAAAGTTAAAGTTAAAGTTAAAGTTAAAGTTAAAGTTAAAGTTAAAGTTAAGTTCAAGTTAACGTTAAAGTTAACGTTAAGTTCACGTTAAAGTTCCGTTAAAGTTAAAGTTAAAGTTAAGTTCACGTTACAGTTACAGTTAAAGTTCAAAGTTAAAGTTACAGTTTCAAGTTACAGTTAAAGTTCAAAGTTAAAGTTAACAGTTCCAAGTTACAAGTTCACGTTAAAGTTAAAGTTACAGTTAAAGTACAGTTAAGTTAAAGTTCAAAGTTAAAGTTAAGTTAAAGTTAACGTTACAGTTAAAGTTACAGTCTTACAGTTCAAGTTACAGTTAAAGTTAAAGTTAAAGTTAAAAGTTAAAGTTAAAGTTAAAAGTTAAAGTTACAGTTAACGTTAAAGTTCAAGTTAACAGTTAAAGTTAACGTAAAGTTAAAGTTCAAGTTAAATTACAAGTTAAACGTTCTTACCGTTACAGTTAAGTTCAAGTTAAAGTTACAAGTTAAAGTTAACGTTACAAGTTAAAGTTCAAGTTAAGTTAAAGTTAACAGTTAAAGTTAAAGTTAAAGTTAACGTTAAAGTTAAAGTTAACGTTAAGTTACAGTTAAAGTTAAGTTAAAGTTAAAGTTAACGTTAAAGTTCAACGTTAAAGTTAAGTACAGTTAACGTTAACGTTAAGTTAAAGTTACCGTTCAAGTTAACGTTCACGTTCACGTTAAAGTTACAGTTCAAGTTAACGTTAAGTTAAAGTTAAAGTTAACGTTACAGTTAAAGTTACAAGTTCAAGTAAAGTTACAAGTTAAAGTTAAAGTTAAAGTTCAAGTTCACGTTACCAGTTACAGTTAAAGTTAAAGTTACGTTACCGTAAAGTTAAAGTTAACAGTTAACGTTAAAGTTAAAGTTAAACGTTAAAGTTACAGTTAAGTTAAAGTAAAGTTAAAGTTAACAGTTAAAGTTAAAGTTCAAGTTACCGTTACAAGTTCAAGTAAACAGTTAAAGTTCACGTTAACGTTCCCGTAAGTTACGTTCACGTCTTAAAGTTAAAGTTCAGTACAGTTCACAGTTCCCGTTACAGTTCAAGTTAACGTAAAGTTACAGTTAAAGTTACAGTTAAAGTTAACGTCAAGTTAAAGTTAACAGTTAAGTTCAAGTTCAACGTTCACAGTTAAAGTTAACGTTACAGTTACAGTAAAGTTAAAGTTAAAGTTAAAAGTTCAAGTTACAGTTCACAGTTAAAGTTAACGTTACAAGTTACAAGTTCCAGTTACAGTTCAAGTTAACGTTAACGTTCACGTTACAGTTCAAAGTTACAAGTTACAGTTAAGTTAAAGTTAACAGTTACAAGTTCCAGTTAAAGTTACACGTTCACCG
>JAZGTN010000122.1:0-42500 GCA_037783415.1 Leptasterias polaris
ATATTTAACTGTCACTTCTCGTGGAGAGCCGTATCATTTCTAATTTTGAGTCTAGAGGACTCACGTGTTCTCCAGTATTATAGCTGATTGCTTGGAACGGTAAATATACACACATTGCCAGGGTTGAGTTGGAGGTTCGTGTATAGGAACCCCCCGGGCTAGGTAACGCGTGTTGATTCCCACTGCTAGCGGGGAGCAACGCGAATGAGAATCACTATATCCGGTTAGTCTTCAAGTGGACGAAGTTTAACCGTCAACAACGGCTGCACTGCCCGTGGCTCTAGCCCTGTGAACGCACGGTATGGCGGTGGTGGTGTTTGAATAATAGTTGTAAAGCTTATCATTGTCAATTCTATTTATTCAAAACCAAACCGGACGAACTAATCCGCCCAACACAAAAATCCAGGCATTTGCAATCAAATTCAAAATTAGCCAGTCAAATCCAGCTTAATCCAGATCAATCCAGCTCAATCTAGACCAGTCCAGCTAATTATTCATCCTTTCAGTCCAGCCCACTCCAAGCCAATCCGAAAAAACACACACACGAAAAATATCCCCCAAAACAAACAAACAAACAACAACAACAACAACAAAACTTAGTTTAGTCCGTTCCAGTTCAATCCAACTGATCCATCTCGGACAAAGTCCAATGCAATTCCTTCTATTCAAAACTAGCCCTATCCAGTCAAACTATCCAATCGGTTCATAAGATAATTTGTAGCATTGGTGAATTAAAAACCGTTGTACTCGCAAAAACAAACAATCAAACACCCCCACTGAATAATCAAACAAATAGGCAAAACAGCGAGCAAATGTTTCTAATTCAGCTGAATTGAAAATCCCCAAATTAGGGATTGGGTTCCACACCATTAAATCCGGGGTATCATGTACCTTGAGGAAAGAGTACACTATGTGAACCCCAGGGAAATATCGGTTACAACCTGACGGCAACATTAACACAAAGACCCCCCGCCCCCCCCCCCCCCCCCCATCCGAAAAATAGTAGAACACCTTAGACAAATTTAATGAAAATATTCCACACAAATAACTGATGTCATTTGCCAAGTCAACGTAGTTTACATATTATAGTGTACCATTTATACATTTATAAATAATCTAGTTTTTTGTTTGTTATCAATTATTGTTATTATTATTGTTATTTTGGGGATGCAAACCTTATGCAACTGATTATAACAAGCAAGAGACCGTTGGTCTTTTTCGAGAAATATTAATTATACCCACTGAATATCTATTACAACATTCGATCAGTTTGCTATAGTGAACAATATGAGCAAAGCGGATAATATTCTTTCTTTAAATCACGTTTTACTTTGATTGTTGCAGTTGTTAGTCAACATTGTCCTCTATACAAAGCTCGGAATTCTCGCAATATTAGTCCTACGTATTTCCGAAATTCAAATGAGCCATTAAAATGATTTTGTTTCCCTAAATATGAGAATTGAGTCGTCACCTTTACAATACACAGCTTCTTTACGATCACGTTCTATCTAAAACATTCTTCAATCCATGGTGACAAGGGCGATCCAGCCGTAGCCGTAGCCATAGCCTTAGCCGCACACAATAATTAGTGTTTAAGTATACTTAGGCAGAGACAAACTCTAAACCATTTTCCATTGGAGTTCATCCGAATTACACGACTCCCAGTGGGCCAATAGACATGTCTATTAAGAAAACTCAAAATCAAAAGAAGTAGATCAGGGATTTGGCATAGCAACGTTATTTTGACAAACACAGACGATGTGGCTATGTCCCTTTTGATGTATTTATTTATTTAAATATTTTAAGTTTATAAATGCAAGTGATAGCTTTGTATGGTTTAATCTGTAATTGATGTGGATTTTAACGATTACGAAAATAAATAAATATATATATATACATAAGAATAGTTACAAGAAAATAAAAATAAATAAAGATAACATATAAGTTACTTCTTCATCCTACACACTGTGTTATTTTTACTAAATCGGTTTACATCAATCCCATTCTATAACCGCTTCTTGACGATTCAATATAAATACCATAGACTTAAATTTGAAGAAAAAAAACCCCCAAAACTAATGCTATTTTACTGTGAGTGAACACATCATTCGAGTGCACTTCTTTTGAAGATGAGATTGAATGAGGGGAACGATAAAAGGGGAAATACAATTTTATACTTTCATTACAACATTATACAAAAGACTATTATGATTTGCAATAACAAAGCTCATGTCTGACTGCACTTGGTGACGTCATCCGTTTTGAACGCTTGACGGCCACAACAATATTATTCACTGAATGCTGAATAATTCATGAGCTACACAAAAGGGGACAGCATCAATTGAATAAATTAGTCAGTATGCATACAGTGACGATTACTCAATACTGTCGTGGTTTAGAAATAATTACCACCAAAGTCTCTTTGTACATGGCTTGTACATGACATTTTTAGTTGTTCATATTGAAAAGAAGAAGAAAAAAAATCAATTGAAGCGTCATTACTAAGCAAACGCCAAGTATGAATACAAAACTGATACTACAAAAATGAAATACATATAACCCTTCAAGTGCATCTGTTGTCTTACTCAATCTTCCCCAAATTTGAAACTACAATAGAAATATATTTTTTTGTATTATACCGAAGAATAATTTTGACACAAAAGCTAACTATGACAATTGTATCGAGAAATATCAGTTCAGATTATCAAAGACCATCTGGTATGTCACCTGTTACCAACATGACAAAGGACATGTGCAATTTTAATCTACAATATTTCTTGTAATGTTTTAGTTTTACAATAAACAATGTAAAAAAAAATTAAAAATAAAATAAAATATATAACAGTATGAGTGACTCATATTTGAAATTTTCAACCGAAAGCATTGATTTTTGCCCTATAGTGCCATGTAAGTGATTATATTAATTTAAGCGATCGTAAACCATTTGACAATGTTTTTTTCTGCCGAGTGTGAGATGATACAATTTTACAGTCTTAGACTTTATAAAATAACTCTTAAATCTGACCGGGTATGAAATCTCTCACTCAAAAGACAAACACAACAACACCAACAACAACAACAACAACAACCCCTGATTGACGCTACTCGAGCCAAACTCGACTTTGTACGTTTTAACCAATGGTTGTTCTTAGGTTTAATTCAGACAAATTATTGTACCACGAAAAAGCGTTACATAAATAAAACAGTAAACAAAACAAAACGGAACAATGGAAAAGAAAAATAAATAAACTAAAAATTTAAAACGAAAGCCCTGCAATTAGAGGCCTTTTAAACACAATCATAGCTTTGACACCACTGTGTGCTCCTCTCGTTATTATTGTTTTATTTTTATATCTCCGATACAGTATCAGACACCAGCAAGATATATCATACATCAACAATATGCAATGCTGTTATTATTTCCAACACAAATAAACCCTAAATGCTACACGTTGAAGTAAAAGTTGAATTATCTTCCAAAAGAAAAGAAAAAAATAACAACAAAAGTGTACTCACTTGTCGGCCCTATGACCTCCACTCCAGTCGTGTTTCCAATTTATTAACTCTTCCAGCCCATCTCTCATCATTAGTGTGGATGAAGCGAACCCCGAGATGGAGATTTATCGGCTTGGCCGGAGACAATCAAGCTCCCAACTTTTAGTCTGATGTATAAACTTCTATAGTTGGGCGACTGTTTGATGTTCTCTTATTGAGCTCGACATCAACGGCTGTTTGTATCCGTAACCTAAAGTTTGCAAAAACGAGGGGATTGTTTTTATATAATTTTGATTACTGATAAGGATCTACGAAACAATGAAACTCAAACATCAATTGGTCGGAGAAGTGATCCTTTCAAAAGGAGGACGTAAGATGTATTTTCATTCTTTTAAGAAAAACAAACCCATTGAAATATTTCTAATAAAGGCGTCATTTCGTTATAAAAAGTAAATTATTAAATTAAATATGATGCTAGTTTGTGTTTAAAGAATAAGAGTTCACATCAACTTAGGCAAACCAAATTATGATTGTTTCAATTATCTTACAAGTTTAGAGCCAGCCATTTCCTTAAATTGTTTTGTTAATTAAAACATCACAACTTACGTAATGTCATGATAAAATAAATATGAACATTTGTTTCGTAGTAGTCTATATATTTCCAAACAAATAGAATAAATACAAAATAACAATAATAATAAAATTACGATCAAAACTAATAATTTAATTTAAAACAGTTTAAAGTGAAACATTTAATGTTAAAAATGTTCTCATTTCAAATAGTCGTCGATGGTTGATGTCCAGGGCCAGACTGTGTGTCAGTTAACTATGTTGTTGTAGTATCCGATTAGTGATTTACACGATTGTGGGCACCAGGTTACCACCAATAGGAAGGAGCGATGAGCGAGAGCCACCCACGGTTTGACCTCTCGGAATGGTGCACCATGGGAGCTGACCTTAGACAATAGTGAACTGTGGAAGTCCGCCACTCAGATCGCGGGGCACTTTGGGAAGTTAGCACCTTGAAATAGCACACTTTTGACAGGTACAAGTTTAAGAAAAAACTCACAATTGGCTACAAACAAACCTCACTTCATGCTGTCATGATGAGTGGAATAACTTTCGAGTGAACATTGTTTTTCGCTCAAGAGCATGTTATGTATGTGGACAATCTTGCTTTCATTACAAGAAGACTTTGCTTAATTATTGACGTAGTTTGTTATTTTGTCATTTTGCAGTTTTACATGCTACAAACAATTATACTGCCAGGCCTCTATATGGGAAGTTGAAGTAAGCTTTTTAGTCCGAAATGAAACAAAGTGTGGTCGGCTTGTTGTCGCGCTTGACTGTCTTGTACGATTGTGTATGTAATGCAACAATAGGTAGTTAGTCTCGCCTCAATGCGCCACATCAATTCTCTCTAGTGTGGATGCTTCAGATGGAGGGACTAGACTTATTATTTATAAGAAAACGACTGCAGACATTTATCACTATTCACACTCTTATCGAGGATCTAATACAAGATTCAAGAAGGGCAGTGAGTGAGGCTTAGCTTTTCGTTTTCATGGAACAAAACAAAAGTAAAAACAAAAAATGAAAAAAATAAATGGAGTGGTTAAAAGCATAATATAAACGAGCATTTTTCATTCTAGTTGGACGACGGTGAGTCATGTGACATTGATCAATCATGAATTGTTGTTGAAAAAAGGCGGGAAAGGAGAGGTGACATTTTTTTTGGTCGTTGTTGTGTAAAAACGAATAAATGGAAGTTTAAAGGGAATTGCGTTTTGGTAGGATTTGAAAAAGGTCCGTGTTATTATAAAGCATTGTGGTTAAATTACGAAATGTTTTTAAGGGGAACATTTCTTGCTGGGAAAACTTGAGATGTGGCAAGTAGTAATTAGCAGACGAGACATGTATACAATTAATAATAGTCAATTAATAATCTAGTCAATTTTTCTTTGTTCAACCCAAAATCATTTAAAAATGTACCCAGTCAGTTTCCCTTGTGGTTTATTATTTGATAATTAATAATGTCGTCACTTGAATAGTTGGGTTAGGGTATGTTCTACCTTCATAAAGAGGTATTTCTGCTGAAGCTTATCCTTCTTACACGGTATTTGACAACTTTGTATGATGTAAAGAAACATAAATGGGTCGGGCATGACTTTATAATTACTAAAGTAAATTTAATACTATTTGAATTGATTTGTTAAGCTTCTATAACATACAATTACATCAAATAATACTTGATATAAAATCGAACAAACAAGTCGTTTTATTGGTACTTTTCTCACGACAGATTGCTCTGTTCTATAATGGGGTTGGGGTTAATTGTTGTCCAATTCTGGGCTGAATTTACCGAGTGGAGGAGCAAACACAATGGATTTAGTCTTAACCATTCACATCGACGAAAAGCATCTCCCAATAATGAATCAGTCGAGACGCCCTCTTTCATCGCCTCAAACAATTCGTAAATTAACGCGACTGGTTCGCCTTTCTCACACTCTAAGACATCGCCTGTACCGAACCCCCCCCCCCCCCCCCAAATCAAAACGGCACCAACAGGTCGAGAAATCAACCGGGATACAAATAAACGGACTTCTTTTTTCTTCTCATTATTATTTTTCTTCCCGTTGGATATAAATCCTTCCACGAACAAGTACATCTTGTATGGCCACACAATGTGGATAGCTGGTTGCCTGTCGGGTCGACTTCACCCACAACGCCGCCCAACCACGAGCTTCAAGATTTGCCCGGGTCTTGTGACCCACCGACCCACTTGGCCTAATAACTTCATTTTGCCAACCGTTCTACTCCCATTTCACGGCATCGAATTCTTCACATCCTAACGGCATTGTACTTTGTAATTGCGGCATTGAAACCATACCATTGGTTTTTCTCTCTGTCAACTTCTTTTATGTTTTGTATTCCCATCCCATTTATATTACCTTGGTTTCGATCAATGACCAAACTCGAGGCTGACGGGAAATTACATGTGCCCTTGCTTTGCCTTCTTAAATATAAATCAGAGAAGACACAAGGATTGTTGGTTCAATAAGATTAAAGTGATTATATTTTTCTGTCAGATTTATTTAACGAAATAACAAAGAAAACATACCGGACATTAGATGTAGTACTTTTTTTAACGAGGAAAACATTCCAACCAACTATACTTCCAGGGGAGTTGTATAGCCCTTTATAATTCCTGTTTTTCATTACCTTTGATAATTACTCCAAAAATTTATGAATATACAAACCTTACTTGGCAAAGAGAACTGGAGAGCTACTGACGGTATAGAACATTGTTAGAAACGACCCCCTTTGAAGTAATTTAATATTTTTTAGAAAAAAGGGTATTTTTTCACACAGAAATTTGAATCTGAGAAATGCTTCAGGCATGAAGACTTTATCAGGCATCTGTGTTAGAAAGCCATGTTTTTCTTGCATCTTCGATGAACAGTTGAGCCTAAATTTACACAGGTTTGATATTTTATGCATATGTTGGGATACACCAAGTGAAGATACCAGTCCAAAACTATACCCTGCCATTAAAATAAAGGAATGCCAACGTCCGAAAGCTTATCCTAAAACACAAACTCTCCCTGTTAAACTTTGGCACACCCAAACAAAAACAAACAACACTCGGCACGTTTTACATTTTTAAGAGTCCCCCAGCAGTGTCATAATCGTATGCAAGACGTTTCACCACACATATCAAGCTAATTATAGGCGGGACCATGCCATGACTTTCAAATTTCAAATATGAGAAATTCTTAGACCGGGGACTAGAAAATGGGTTGCATTTACATGAAAAGGCAATTTACACATCTGATGAGCTGACGGTCTGACTCCATCGGGACCGTGTGTTTCTTGGGGCTGGCGACCGTGTTTTGGATTCACACTCCCCCATAAATATTTCATTTTAACCCATCAGAATTTCGCATGGAAGAGTGACGATAAACTGTTAGTCTTGTTAATTTATTTTTAATCTGCTTAGTACGAAGAACTGTATTGAAATTGAGGAATTTCGGCTTGTGGCAGTTGTTTGAAAGTTAGATTTTCTTTTGAATTATATACTGAATGATGTTATTGATGCGGATTTTATCATGATGATGATGATGGTAACAATGATTATAGTGATCGTTGTGATGATTATGATTGTGGTTGTGGTGTTTGCAAATGATAATGTGGTAACAATGAAGTGCGGAGAGTAGTGATGGTACTCTCATTGTTTGATGACGATTGTTGTGGTGATTATAATTGTGGTTGTGGTGTCTGCTGTGATTGTACTTACTGATTGTTTGATGGTGATTTGAGTTGTGATGGGTTGGTTTATGAAGGTAGTTTGACGGTGATAGGTGGTGATCCAGGAAGGTGGGGATGGCAGTGGATGTGCTGAGTTTAAAGGGTATGAAGGTGATAGTGTTGACTGTAGTGGTCATTTTAATAATTGACGGTGGGGCGGGGAGGGGAGTTTATTAAGATGGTATTGGTGATACTGATTTTGATAGTGGTGTTGAATGACAGTGATTATGTTGATGATGATGATAGTACCGTAGTAGACTTGGTGATTCCAGTGATGGATGTTGGTTGATCGTAACAGGCATACTGATGATCTTGATACAGTTGATATTGAGGTCGGTGTGTTAATGGAGATCAAGAAGCAGGGTGGGAAGGTGGTGATTGTAATTGTATTGGTAGAAGTGAAGGCGCCTAGGATGGTGATTGTGGTAGACAGTTTAAGTTATTTTAAACACGATGGTAACGATGATGGAAATGGTGACTGGGAACGGGTTAGAATTGACCCGGATTCCGGATCCTTGCACAGGGGCTTGACCCATTTCTTGGTCAGGCTGACCATAAAGTGGTTAAGAAATGGGATTTTCTTGGAACGGGTTAGAATTGACCCGGATTCCGGATCCCTGCACAGCGGCTTGACCCATTTCTTGGTCAGGCTGACCATAAAGTGGTTAATGGGATTTTCTGGGAACGGGTTAGAATTGACCCGGATTCCGGATCCCTGCACAGCGGCTTGACCCATTTCTTGGTCAGGCTGACCATAAAGTGGTTAAGAAATGGGATTTTCTCTCGGATTCTGCGTCAGTTTGACCCATTTCTCTCGTGCGCCTGGAGCACATACATTTGGTGGATTTGGCGCATTACAAATTGTCTATGTATTATTATTGGCAATATTCATTATTTCTGGGTCATTTTGACGCATTAAATGTTCTCTATTTCTGGGTAATTTTGACCCGGTTAATCCTGTAATCCAGCTTAATTCTGACCCGCTTTTGTTAGAATGTGATGCAGTAAGGGTTATAATGACTCTGTTGATTGTTTTTTATGTTGGAAGGTGGTGGTTATATAATATGTTGAAGGCAGTGTTAATAATGGTTGTCTCCTTTGAAGTTGTTGCATCAGTGACGTTGGTGATATTGGTAAGGAGTGATTGTGACAGGTGAATCGTTTGAGATGAAGATGGTGATATGGGTGGTGATCTGTGTGCTGGGTGGTGATTTGTGGCATGATATGCCGAATGTGGTGAGAAGCCATTTCACTATTAAATCATAATTGAGGACCTAAACTGAACGAGCTGGCGCTTTGACTATGATAAATTTGAGTATCCCCTCAGGTGGAGTTACCGACAATTGATAATATGACATTTATTCCTGCGGTTTGAAATTGAACTGACTTCATTTTCACAGTATTGCTTCACCATCATATCTTTTTTATTCCCATTCAAAAGGCAGTGTATACAGAAAGCCATAGAGATGACGGCTATTCTGGCCTAATGATGAACGGGTTCCATTCAAGCCATACTTGGGTTGAAAGGGGAGCCCTCGTCACGCGTGGTTGAGAAAAAAGCTTTTCGCAAAACACACAAGAGAGGTATATTTATGGCGAATTTTGCCTTTGTCATCCTTTTGGCTTTTCCAGTCCCTTTGTGAATCTGGAAAAATGATACTGATGTGGCACCTCTGACTATGCGATGGGGTAGTTCATACCACCGTTTGCGACAAACAACCTTCCTACTGTAACTTGGAGTATCAACACAATCACTGTGTCATGCCAACTTGGTGTATGCCACCTGGGGGAAGTTCATGTACTGCAACTGGCAGTGAGGTCATGCTATTCTGATCGGAAGATCGGTAACACAAAGTCCGAATATTCTTGCCTTCTTGCATGAATCAGATCGACCTTGGTATAAACTCTAAACAAATATCTCGATATAAAGGTATAACATTCATACCGCAGAGGCAAACTGACTCCTCCGTCCCCCTCGCTGCGGATGAAACATTGTTATGGGGTACACACCGGACAGGTCCTCCCTCAAGACCCAGCAACCAAGAAGCCTCGATTCTTAACCAGCTTCGCCCCTGTGACCAAGGAGGGTATCGGACGGCGGGGGAGACCGCTCCTTTCATCTTAAAGGTGAGAATTTATGCCCCCTCTGACACGCCTCGCGTGACTCGGCAAGGCGTCTTTTGCACCTTGCCAATGAAACCTGTAATTAAATGCTAGGTCCGTGGCGTCTACTGTGTGTGTGCGAGACTGGGGAACGGGGTGAGACTGGGAGAGCCGGAGCTAATACGTGATCTGTGGTGCATATTTAGGGGTGTAAAGTCGAACATTTGGTTGAACTAAAAACTTTTCACAGTACAGTGGAAAGGGATGTGTGTGTTTGGTTTTGCTGTTGGGGGCAGTCTGAATGAATTTGCACAATAAAGGTAAGTGAATACTGGGGATCATTTGTTTTTAGATTGTGTGCAAAATAATCACAATAAAACACAACTGAAAATAAATATAGATTTTAAAATTCTTTGGAGCTAAAGCTTTGTTAGCGATGGCCCTCATCAAATCAGGTAGTTATTGCTGTTGATGTTATTATTATAATATTATTTTTTGTAATATTCTAATTTTTTTTTTTTTTTTTTTTGTAATACCGAGTAGTCCAAAGTGTCAAACTAATTAAGTTCAGAAACTCCATGTCCTTGAAACTGATGACGTCCACGCTCTTGAGTCTAGGAAACATCACCACATCCTGTGAAAGGATTGTATTTATGTCACCTCTTAAAAGTTAGCATTGAATCATCATCACTTTGGGGGACGAGGTTTAAAAAAAAAAAGGTTACTTTCACATCAATTTTCAGATATCTCCTAGAATTGGAGATGGATACCCGGTACTATCCTGGTCTCGTGTTGAGAATTCACTAATATAATAAATGGCTTGATAGGTATTCAAGAACCATAAACTATAATAATGGCTACTGTTTATCACCATTTTAAGCCCTAAAAAGCCTGCATGGTGAGCGCGAGGGCTAATAGAACTTGACGGGTTTCCTGAGTTTAAGGGCCATTACGGTCTAAGTGGTGATCGTTACGACTAATAAAGTACGCTAACATGTTGCCCCTCTCGTAATCAACGGAAAATTATTTAATATAGCACACTTTATACAATAAATGGGCAGAGGCCGCTGTAGAAGAGCTGCATTTGACCATTAATCTCTACCGATGAAAAGTAAAATGAATGGCATTTTGTGGTATTCCTCTGTAGTTTTGCTAGACCTTCGAAGCGCAGTAAAAAAATGAATGACTATGTAAGGTTTGTGCTTTTAGTGTCAGTATCACAGGTAACTGGTCATTTATTTTGATGTTGACTTTTTTTTTCTCTGTACCCTGAGGGTGAATGAAATTGAGCACCGAAAAAAACATACATATTTTCATATTATTTGAAAAGTCTGTACGTCTGAAAGACTGAAGGAATACGGTCAGTGTTGTTAATATAATATGGTAAGATTTGTGGTCGCATTATACAGGTTCTATAAGAGCTAGATTATAGTGCTTTATACTTTAGAGATGCATGGGATGATCGTATCTCATAACAGGGTATTCTTAATCGTGTATTCAAGGTGTATTTCACACAATATAAATCTGAAAGCAAAGGTACACTTCCATAGTGTTAATTTATTACGGTGTTCAATTTATATCGGTGTTTAAATAAACGAATTACTGTAGATGAGCAGTGGTTTTGTATTCGTCAAAATTATTAAGACGACGAATATCGTTTCAGATAATCAGAATTGTATGACATCAATAAGTCTCTGCGTTGAGAAATCTGTTGGCATAATAGTAAGTCATTTACAAACAACATTGTTTTAGGACCCATTGTAAAAACAAATCATATCATAAAGATATCAATTTCTTTCGTTGCATTCCGCACACAGCTATGCATGTTTTTTTAGTGGAGCAATCATTTTATATACGTGGTTTACACACCTCTATGTGTACAATCATGATGGGTTACAGTTCCTGACTCTAGGGATTAGCTCATTACGGTAGCTGATGGACCGTCTCCGCTTCACCAAAACAGCGGCATGACCCAAATCTTAAATTATCACAGGAGTTCTCAGAATTGATTGATTTACGCAAATCCTATAATGTCATGCATAATTATCCACATGTAAACATAATACAACTCAGAGCTTTATATAAATAAAAATTGTTGTACCCTTTTTAGGAATCCATACAAAGATAGAATGATTACATTATGAAGTGCGGTACTATCGTAGGTTTGCTCAAAATTCGTCAACCTATATAGTAGCTATTCATCTGAAACTCTAACCCGGAGGTTTGTGAGAAGCACTTGCAATGATTACCTAGGAAACCCTTGAATAGTAGACCCTGCTGCGAAAACGCTGATGCTGGAACACAGAAACTTATGTGTATTAATAACCAAATACATAAATAAATACATAAAAACATAAACGTAACAAAAATCAAAAACAAAAAACCACAATAAATAATAAAAAAATAAAAAAATAATAATAATAACAATAAAATAAAAAAATATAAACTAAACTAAACTAAACTAAACTAAACTAAACTAAACTAAACTAAAATAACAATTTCAAAATAAACTACTTGACTTTGTATGAATGAGTAAAACCGAGTGGCTGGTGAAAACGGTTGAAATAAGAAATGCAATTGTTTGTCACGGCAAGAAGAGAACATGAGCCGAATCCAATTCGAACTGATATTATAAAGTTAGTTTTTACTATGATTGTTTGTTGTTATTTCTTGGAAATGTCACAGTAAGTTTTGATACGTAAAGGTAGTAAAGCGATTCTGAATTCAGCATCATAACACTTTGACTATCACCACGCTGTTACCCAAATCCAATTGTCTTCACACGAGTTCAAGACTGCATGACGGGGCACAGTATACAGCGAGAACGAGAGGGTGCGAAAACCTTGTCGTCACGGGGCCGGGCCGTACGGCTGGCCCGACGGGTGAAAACTCCACCTTCTCGCTGCCTCGGAGTCTCTGGCCCCCGGCTGGGGTAATTACTCACAGCCTTCCTATACTGTCAGTGTGTTGAATGGGGAGCTGCTACTACTGAGGGTCTTGGCAACATAGCAACTTCACCGCGAACAGCCTGTTTTGCCACCCCGTTTATGGAAATTACACAATCCTTGGTTGACGTGAATCGAGTCTAAGTATTAAAATGATAATTTATGAGTGGGATTACGCAAGCAGGGAGGGATGATGTTGATTTATTGGTCTTTAAGAATGTAACGATGACCTTGCCCCAGCGACATGAATTATTACAATAAGACAGTTTATCTGTAAATTCATATTATTGTTTCTATTCATGTGATTTTAAGGAAAGGCTGTTGCTCTGGTAGAATGGCCCTGGTATACATGTGCATCCGTATATACACTTATATGTGTATTATGACACCAACGTATAATATGACAGCAATGCATTAGTTGTTATAATGTTGTCCCCCCTTTATGGGGGGGGGGGGGAAGAGAGGGGAGGCTGTTTATCTACAACCATGTACAATCCGATATTAACATGGCACATTAAAGGTATCATACAGGATTTGAGCTGACAAAATAGGCGTAGAAGTGTTCATGTTATTTGTGATACATGAAATATTAAACAAGCCTGAAAATTATGGGCTTAATCCATTTCTTGAGTCAAGAGAAAGTAGCAAAATAAACATGCACACCCCTTTTCAGCATGTAAACAAATTGTGCTTAAATTTGGTTGTCTCTATACCGAAATCAGCTGTTGTGTTTGTTTTGTTGTTGTTTTTTTAGGTTTTCAGATACAGTTTTCTTGAATATGACTTCATTTCAGGGGGAAATTTCACAGAGGAAAATTCCACATAGAAAACAGTTCTAGTTTGAACTTCATTTAAGCTTTCAGAGTAAATGAAACAATGATGATATTTATCCTTATCCTTACACGCTGCTGCTCAAAAGCCGTAACAGGCAATTCCAATTTATCCGAAATTACCAACTGGTATTTACGCTAAAAGTTTCCTCAATCGTTCCACAAGGTGTTGTTTTTAGACCCTGCCAGCCGAATCTTTGCGTTTAAACAGTAAACATGAATTCTTTTGTGTGTGTTTTTTTCAATGAGGTGTGTGTTTATGTAGGCATACCTTTTACAATTGGAGTATCAAAAAACTAAAAGGTCAACCAAAAGTCATTTCTAGGGGTGTTCGATGGGAAATTTTTCACCAACCGTCATACCCAGTCGATTGATTTGAAAATGTGCGCATGAATGATTTTCAAAAACAGAGAGTGTGACCTAAGCATAGTTACTTACGAGTCAGTCAAAATAATGTTTGCTTTGTACATTCTAAATCGAAAAAAAGAAAAGAAAAAAAAAAAACCGTAGGGCTAGTATTGCAAAATAAAAATAATAAAATAAATACATAAACAAATGTGCGGGCGCCTAGGGCAACAGTTACTGTACCAAGTTACCGTCAAAGCAGGGTAGGTATAACGTTTTCTGGAGTAAATACCCCTAGATTACGGATAACTATTATTAGAAACTCAAACCAATCCAGAATAGGGCCTCGGGCTGGATACGACTTGACTGAGCAGTTTCCCGCTGCCGACCCACAGCAATTGAACCATTTTAACAATGCGTAACAGTTCTTAAAGCTACCCATTTTTACATTTAAAGGTAAGGAAAGACAGGAAGTTAAAGGAATTAGGGTACACTCTTGCTAATTGTCCACACTTGGTGTATCTTAACATATGCATAAAATAACACACCTGTGAAAATCATTGGGCTCCATTGAAAGAAAAAACACCCTTGTTTTATAGAAGTGTGTGTATAAGATGCCTGAGAAAGTCTTCATGCCCGAAGTCTTTCTCAGATTCAATTTGTTGGGGTGAAACCACCTCTTTCTCTAAACCTACATTACTTCAAAGGGAGTCGTTTCTCACAATATTTTATAGTACGATCAACAGCTCTTCAGTGCTTTTCACCAAGTAAGTTTTTATGGCCATTAACTTCTAGAGTAATTACCGAAAGTACACCCTGCCTTTAAAGGGAGGGAAAGGCGCACATTGCAAAATAGGTGGTAAATGGAACACTTAAGCACTAAATCCCTGTTTGCGCTTTATGGGGCGATTGTGACTACGGTTTTTTGTATTCAGGTGTTGGAAAATACATTTTAGAAAGTTCCTTGGAGCAATTAAATGTAAATTATGACATTATATTCTGAAGAGAGGCCCAAAATAACGAGGCTCTAAATGTTCCATTTACCCCGACTGATTGGGGTAAATGGAACGCCTATTTGGGGTAATTGGAACGCATCATTTGTATGCACACGAAGACAATATTTGTATATTTTAGATAACATTTAATTGATAACTGGATATTAAACATCATCTCAAAATTGTTGATAAGTACTATTAACACTGTTTGTTGGTTATTCATAAAAGAAATTAAAACCAAACTCGTACCCAAGTGAACTCGTACCCAAGTCCATTACTCCAACAATTAATTACCATAAAAACTTACGCAAAGTATTTGTATTGGGTGGAAAAACGTAATGAAGAAAATGTTCCTCTTCAAATGATTGGGTTTTTTCTTTCCAAAATTATGTAAAAATAATCAGAAAACAGACAGGCTAAATCTCTTTTTAGAAAATGTGGTGGCTCTGAGAACAACCGGTTTGTTGGTTGATGGCAATTGTTTCACATCGGCGGGCCGGTCAGGTGTTTGCAGGCGGACAGCAAGCCCAAAGTCTTGAGGTCCCCTGAATGGTAACGGTCCCACAGCTTGAATGTTGTCCCTTGTACTGCCTTGACCTGCTTCCGCTGGTATCCACTGTAGTTTGGACTCCTTTTTCAGCCGTACCTGCACAGTAAGCAATAAATATAGTATTATTGTACGCTAGACGGTATAAATTGGCTTGGGTACGAGTCGACTTGGGTACGAGTTGGCTTGGGTACGAATTGACTTGGGTGCGAGTTGACTTGGGTACAAGTTACCTGGGTATGAGTTCACTTGGGTACGAGTTAACCTGGGTATGAGTTCACATGGGTACGAGTTTACCTGGGTACGAGTTGACCCGTTTTGATTAAAGACACGTACACGTCATGGCCATAATTGTACTATACCGTATACGACTGGCGTTCTGGCGTTCCAATTACCCCATATGACTGGCGTTCCAATTACCCCATAAATAAACGCGTCCCAAATATTTGTAATTTTTAAGGATTTTCTTGTGTATTTATTTTAATCTTTCACTATTAATTAGCTGTTATGCACCCTTTACTCATTATCCAAATCACTGACCAATGATCCTGAACTGTAGCCTCACAGAAGTACCCTTTAAAATGAAGCACCCTTGCCTGAAATAATTTTCCAAAATGGCCGCCCACACAATCATTGTTAACACAAAACATGTCATTTTGGAATAGGATAACAATAACAAATTATGTAATTTAATCATTCTTTCTGATAGGTCTACATCAGAAAAAATGTTTTACTAAATCTTTTAAGCCTATGTTTTACATTATTCAGCCATGCAAAACTCTGTCAATCGACAATTCTGAAGCCAGTTCCCACAGCCCCATAAGCTAAGACAATAGCAGTTATGCCTTGATTTCTCCCATACAAGCATTCAACATCATATGACGACTTCAAATTTTAAGTTTAAGTTACTTAAGTTTTATAATAAGCATGACCAAATTGAACACTTACCTGTATGCAATGAACGTATGATTGACGAAAACCTCAGAAACAAGCTCCAGAATACACGATTTTACACTGTAAATGACTTCCAAACTACACACATCGTTTGTCAGGATTGCCAATAATTAGTAATTATTGAAACAAACAGATGATGCTCGCAGGATGGGTCAGATTTACGGGGATATTTTCAGTAATCATACGACAAAGATCATTGAAACTGTCCACCATCTTGAACAATGTATAATGTTTGTTTGTTGTAAAGTATCTCCAGTAAGATTATGATCAATACACACCAGAATAGCCAAGAAAAAGGCCCACTGTTCCAATTACCCCACTGTTCCAATTACCCCAGTCTACCTATATTCCTTCATTTTGTTTTTTTGGCTGTTTATTCATTTTTGTGTGTGTGTGTGTAAGCCTTAATACAGACTAGTGGTAAGAAAAACTGTATACTGCATTTGACAAATAATCAGTAACATGTGGGGGAAACCAAATCACAGTTATGGACTGTCTTTTAACGGCAGATGTCCCTTGTGACGTAGAGGTCAAAATATCAATGCCAAACCAATATTTAACGCAGTCTTGAACCTTCATGGTGTCTACATTGTTGTGCTCCCTTAGCTGTACACTAGCAAGCAATATTATTGTTCTAAAAATGTGAACAAAGATGCCTCATAAGTGATTTTAATCACTGTAGCTCGCACGCCTGAGGAAACCTGGATACGAGGGTGCTTGCTATGTGAACCAGAAACACCGGGGTTAAACCCCAAGCATGCTGGATATGAACATTGGTTCGTCATACAAAACAAAATGAATACACATTTTAACTCCGTAATGAAGCTTCGTGTCTATCATTGATTATTGATAGTGCAAGTATACCTTATAAACGTCTATTTCCTTGAGTATTGTTAGACAGATTTGAAAACACAAAGCATACCAGTTGCAGCAGTTTTGAAATGTCCTTTAGCTCCCTTCCATGCATTTTGTGTTCGAAAATAACAGCTTAACAGCATGTGCACCGTGGACCCTGGACGAGTGCTCCCTTCCCGTTCACAAACAAACACACGCACCCACACGTAGTTGATACAAAAAACACCTTCTTTATTAAACCCACTGAAAGCTGTCAGACGGGCAAGTTGTGCCATGCCAGCATCGAAAAGGATACAAAAGTCCAGCATATTGGTCGTCACTAGTGCGTGACAAATGGCTCCAGAAGAGATCGAGGCACTGGGCCAGAACCAAAACCTTTTGTCCAGGGGCAAGATGGGCCTTTTCCCCTGCTGGCGGTACAGTGACGTGTGACGGGACAGACAACGGGCCGCTGGGTTCGGTGGTCGGACGGATGACATTGTTTTTAGATTCGGCGAGTCAAGGGGAGTCTGTCATGGTGTTTTGTTCAGTTGAATAAATGATAGAAAATCTGATAAATGACAAAGTAGTTGCCACTGTCGTATTTTTATTGTTTGATTTATTTACTTATCGGTTTGTTTGTTTGTTTTTAGTATTGTAACACAAATTACACATTTTTTAGTAATTGACCGTCATGCCATCACAAGGTAAAATAAAACTAGCGAAGATACACACACAGAGTTGACCATATACACATTTATGAGGAAGAGTACATTCAATCTTATCATCGAATTCTGTTTATGTTCATTTAGTTTTGACCGATTGGTGAACATTTCATCAATGGGGTCTTTCGAGAAAATAAAACAAATGGTTTAATAAGACCCTTTTCCCCCTCGTTTTTTCTTGTTTGCCTGCTACGATCTACAAAATCCAAACAGCAGCTGAGTAATGAAAGACAACTTTCTCGAACATACCAGTATTGTACAAATTAATTTCTCATGACCATTGGTATCACCTAATACAAAAAATCTTCATCGCAGAACGGCCATATTATTTTTTAGTCATTGAATGAACGTAGCCAAAGCGAGGCTGAGGGGCAAACTAGTCTGGAATCTATTTGATGCAATGGAGATCAGTGTACACTGTTGGTGTTATGTACACAAGGTACTTCACGTGATCAATATGAAGACAGCATGATTGGGATCATTGACATAATCAAATTACTGTTTTACTGAATTATAAGTTTTACTGAATTAAAGAATATATATTGTTAATGTAGCTAACTATCAGTTACGCTAATCGCTTGCACTAACATATCATATTTAGATGATTGTTTTATTTATTAACTTTTGGAACTTAATAGTTTGCAAAGTTCCAGAGATCTCATCGTAGTACGAGATTTAGTTCAGATTTAGAATGAGCAATACAACTAAAAGCGTCATCTCATGACGTCATTATAGTCCATACTTTTGAGTTCATCCATGCCTCGGGAGTTTATGTAACACAAGAAAACCATTTCCCCCTCTGAATAAAACATTGTCTTTTCGTTTGATACATGATCATTCTCACTCGCCCTGAACTGAAACAAGTCTTTACGTATTATCTGCCCGTTCTGTAATTCACTCCCTTATTTTCCAAGATTCTGATAATTATGTTCGACAAACCTGTGTTTTTTGTGCGTTCACTTTTAACTTTTGTTCTTACTTATTTTTGTATTGTTTTTAATGTAACACGACGAATGAAACGATTAGTGATAAATTACTGTGCTTTTACTATAGGCACCAACCAGGAACATCACGGGAAGGAGTAAAGTTGTTGCAATTTAAATTTAAATAAATGTTTTATTTATGTAATTCCACAACACTTTAAACAGTAGAACATTTACTCATCCTACCCGAATCTATCTCTGGTCGCATGAAGAGTATGAATCCATTCTTCGTTCATATGCTCAATGATAAAATTTAGTTCTTCAAAATCTAAAATTTATCCATGTATGACATTTGACAAGTATACTTTTCATACAGTTATTTATGAGAGTTTCTCTTTATGGTTATATCTCTATTGAGTGTGTCACCGAACAAAAGCCCCACACCATCAGTCACCTTTTTAGGTGAGGGGGAACTGTTTGTTTAGATGATTGGTTGCCTTAATCACGTGGTTTACTGTGTTTCTCTTCCGTATTTGGTAGCTGGTGCTGACCTATGGGGAGGTAAGTCGTGCTGTACTCCATTCATCATCTAGTAGTCGGTGCTTGACTCGATCGGGACAGCTAGACAGCCAGAGCAGCTCTTAGTACCGCAGCAGTCAAGCCAATAATATCCACAAGGGTCACAAATCAACGAGGTATAGCCCTAGATACAAGACAAATGAGCTCTTATTTCGCACACTCGTTGTCGACGGCCGCGTCGGGCGACTTCCACCATGGGTCGGATTACCCTACGGCTGCGGCAGTGCAGGGTTACACCCACCAGGCACCCCATTACCCGACCAACAGTACCCCTGTTAACTACAGTTACAACTACGGGACGCAGTTGGACGGGAGTTTCTACCACATGGACCGGACCCCGTCCATGGAGCCCACCGTGCCCCTTAGCCACCCTCAAAGCTCGCCCGTGTCCGGTGTGACAGCCACTACCACCTCGGCATACAACCGGTGCCAGAATCAACATCAGACGGGGGCTCCTGCCGGAGCAGCAGCCGCTGCGTCTGCGGTATCATGCGTGAAGATGACAAGTCAAACTATGAGCGGAGATTGTGTCAAGTCAGCGATGAAGGGTGCACAGACAGCCCGACAACCTGAGCAGATTTACCCGTGGATGAGACGTATCCATTCCAACACGGCCGGTAAGTCTTACCACCTTTCAACTTTTAAATCTTTGCATTTACCTCATAACAAATTAACCAACATGATTAGTTGCAAGCCAATTTTGGTAGAGTAGAGAGCTTGTACATGGTTGATGGCCGATCGCCAAGTATGGATTGTCCACATCCCTCACTGTCTGTTTCATTGCCTTAAAACCAACCATTGAAACGTTTTACCTTGCGTTTAAAACACTGTTAATTTCCTTCAACTCTTTCCTCCTTCATTTTGAACATTTGTTTTCACCTCGTCTCACGCAAAGCAGAACTAATAATCAAATCCATGTTATTATAAAATCATTAATTTAAACACAAAATGGTTGTTTCTTGCTAATGTGGGGTTTACTTATTGCATCTTCTTACGTTTATCTATAATTTTTCGTTTTTGTTTTGTTACCACCAAGGTTTAATTAATAGAAGGTCGACAAGAAATATTGAATCAAATTGGCTATTTTGACAAAACATTTATATGGTATACCTACGCCACAATGTACAATCCTGTAGTTAGTTCAATTCAACCATATGTATTTCTTATATTTAAAATTGTTTAAAAATATATTTGTGATTGTTTGCTTTAGCCCCTTGAGAAACAAACGAAGAAATATTACACCCACTAAAAAAATAAAATAAAATAAAATATAATTAGCTGTTGAAAAGCTTCCTACCAACCAAATTGACTTATGGTATAAATGCAAACAATAGTAAAAGGCCTGACGTTTCAACCCTAGCAGAGTGAAAAAAAAAAAAAATTTAATCACTATTGAAAAGTAAAGAAAATTCTCACACACACCAAAATTTACCTGTTTGTTTCATCTTCAAATAAATGCTCAAAGTCACAATTATTATGAAATAACTGCACTTTTGGCTAAACTCAATGATTGATTTGCATCAGTATATTACTCCATCCGTTAAATATTATTTCAATGTTTACTGTTGTCTGATTTTAATATTGTTGCGAGTAACACGTGTGCGGTAACCGGGGGCGCTTGATGCAAACCATGCAGTGAAGCAGACTCTTTATTTTTGTCACAGCAAGATTTTAAAGACAATGGCGCAGCTCAAATAATAACAAATTGGTTTTGGCTGGTTTTTGTCTTGTGATAGCGGAAAGTGTTCCATCATGACACAGTTGGAAGAAATACAGCGTCCACCTAATAATAGTCCTTTTTATTATATTTTTTCTTTATTTTTTTACAGAATAATGTTTATTAGTTCAACAACTTTGTCAAAATTAGGAAAGATTTCTGTTTGTTTTACAAAGTTCCGATAGAAGGGTTGAGCATTTACAAACAAACCTCGACATTGGTGTTCATTCCCAATAGGTTGTGTGCATCAACTT
Organism: Leptasterias polaris; assembly: GCA_037783415.1. NCBI lineage: Eukaryota > Metazoa > Echinodermata > Asteroidea > Forcipulatida > Asteriidae > Leptasterias > Leptasterias polaris. The sequence goes on from JAZGTN010000122.1 coordinate 21,555, forward strand.
ACAGTAATACACCTAAAAGCAAGATTACTGCAATTCGTGCGGTACAAACAGGGAAATAATAAAATAAAAAATAAAAAACAAAACAAAAAACTAAAAAGCAACGCGGTACCTTTAAACTTTACATGGCGCCCACTTGTTTGGGAAACTCAGATAAGTATACACGAATGTCAACAACAGCAGTTGTCTTGCATATTCTGGATAGCATTTAGCGATGTTTTGGAGCAAAATTAATTAGTATATTAAATTATGTTTAAATCAATTAAAACAAAAATACATATAAATATTCAAACAAAGTACCCGATGCTATGCTTTGACCATTATGGCTCGCTATGTTGACCATTGTTCATGTTTTCGACAATTTTTTTTTCTGAGAACCATGCAATTCTTTCTAAGCGAACCTTTCACTTTCATAAAAAGGATGTCTACATACAACCGAATTGTACTCTGTAGAAAAAAGGGGGGAAAAAACACCTTAGATTCGTATTATTTCGCCCGTTAATCAGAGGCATGGCATGATTACACCAAGTCAATAAGCAACAGACAGTGCACCTGCATGCACCTATGACAGGTGACAGTGCGTTTTATGTAGCTTGCCAAAGAGCTAACAATACCGTGGCAAATGATAGCATTTCTCAAAGTGCACTCACTTGTTAGGCGATTTATCGTGGCCAAAACCAGGGCCAACGATTTGGAATTTGAAGTCTAATTGATATGAAGAATTTCAATATAAACAAATTACGTATAAAACATGTTTAATAAGGAGGTTTAATTGTTGAATCTTAAAAAATAAAAAAAATAAAAAATAAAAAAAACCAACCCAAACATAAATAAGTAAAAAAAGAAAAAGGAATAAACAAAATAAAATGAAATAAAATAAAATGGAATAACATAATCAAGTTCAATATCTATAGGTACCGATCCAAATGGACAGTCAAATCATATGCTGGAGGGGTTATCTCAAAATGACAAAGAAAGACAAATGAAACAATCAAAGAAACAAACATTTTTGCAAATTCAAATGAAAAGAAAGAAGAAAAGATTTGTTTAAAGTAAATAACATAAAACCCAGACAAACAATTGACAGCATAATTTGGCTGTGACGTCGGTTTATTCTCGCGACATCAGTGTTTGAACTTTCTCCATGTGAACCGCAAATAAACTTGTTATTGTTCAAAAGGGGAAACAGGATTTTCAACACTGTCTGGTGAAAATGCATCAATCTTTTACTAATAAAAGACTAAGGTTTTTGAGATCACCTGCTTTTCTTTGGTCAAAGGACTCCTCTTTGGGTCGTAGATCGGCTTCAACGTAGCCGTTTAGCCGGTGCAGTAAGCCAAGCAGAACAACAGCTTTATTGTAAACATACAACTAATCTCAATATAAAACTATATATGATGATGATGGTTATTGTTATTGTTATTATTTTATTGTTATTGTAATTGAGATTCACTGCACTTGAGTTTGCTCCATATGGCGTTTTACTGGGGACAGTGGATTTGAAAATCTGAATTTATTATAAATTGCCGATTTACTTTTGCAGAAAGCATACTGTGAAAAACGGCTGATTATTTGTCATTCATTTCTGGGTTAGGTACTTTAACTCCTGAACTGAGCATGCTAGAGACGACATGTGTACCCGACTCTGCTTTGAATCGTCCTTCGGATGGGACGTAAAGCCGTTGGTCCCGTGTGTTGTGTAATGCACGTAAAAGAACCCAGTGCACTTATCGAAAAGAGAAGGGGTTCGCCCGGGTGTTCCTGGTTTGATTGGCTGCATATTGCGCCACAGCACCTTGTAAACCATTACATGGTGCTATGTAAAGGAATAGGTCTCATATTTCAAAAAGTAGCTCCACATATATACCTTGCAGGAAAATATTGACTGTTGAAGCGCCTTGAGCGTCACTGAGTGACGGATATGATGAGCGCTATATAAGAAGCCACTATTATTATTATTATTACATCCAACAAGTAAAGTTTTGTAGCCACCTTGCGCCATCTTCATACTGGAAATGATCAGCAAGTTGGGGTTACTCCGTATGCTCCTCAAAAGCATCGGCAGACCACAAAACTGATTGTGTTTATGGATTTAGAATGAACAATAGTGTGCATTGATACAATATGCACACTGTTGTAATTGTTTTCCCCATTTATTTACCAGTATTGAAGACAACAGTTTTATCTAATTCCTGCATATAATATGCTCAGTTTCATCTGAACTCCAGGATACTGTTTGTACTTAAGTTGTCAGAATACATAAATTAATTTCAGTATTAATATGCGTCATATATGGCAGCCCATAGTTCCTTCTGTACCCACGGGCGTCGATCGCTACTGAAAAGTAGGGGGGACGGGCGAGCAAGTCTTGAAAAAATACATCTTACATTATTTGCACCCCACACCATTACTTTTACATTTAATTTCTGTGTTACACTTGTTCCCTATTTTTTGTTTGACCAGGAGGTGAGTTACAGGGGGTGATATTTAACAATAACATCATCCGAAATGGGGTTTGGGCCTGGGTTTCCCTTATGTAAAACCGAGATTCTACCAAATACAAGCATTATTCACAATCCTTTTTAATTGTAACCACATTGCGACAATTTCTTCAGTAAAATTGAGAGAGTTTTTGATGTTTTTGTTTCTTCTTTCGTTTTTCTTTTATTTTAATTTATATTTTGTTTTTAGAATAAAAAATAATAACACTGAACTTACCTTACCTTAATTTTTTATTTGAACTAATGAAATATTAAATCAAGAAAATGGTGTATATTTTTATATGTTGTTGCATATTTCTAATGAACAGTCAATCAAAAAGTGGGGGGGGGGGGGACATCTGATATGCTGTCCCCCCCCCAGTCTAAAAAGTGGGGGGGGGGGGGGAACATGTCCCCCCCGTCCCCCACCCATCGACGCCCTTGTCTGTACCACTTCAAACAATTGGACTTACTAAACCCACCTTCCCAATCCCGCCCCGGGCAGAACAAATTGATAGTTCACTAGGAGAAAAGAGAGAGGACATTATGGACTCGACAATTATACAGTGGAGAACTTGAAACCACTTCTTTCATCCATAACTCGTATATTGTTTACATTCCCGCCTTTAACTTCAACATTTCTGTTATGTAGTGTTTAATGAATATTCACATTTCCCCCATTGTCTTCTATATGGTCTGACCATTGCACATCTGTGTATTGTCATCCTGCGTATAGAAAGTCTTGTTTCTCCGAGGTTGACTCGTGCAAACATTTCTATTCTAGAAACACATCACTTTCACGTTCAAGTTGAGACCCTCTCAATCAGGATTGTAGTAAATATTGACTGATATCGAAGTAAAAGGTCGCATAAATCACACGTTTCGTTGGAATTGTTTAGTGTTTGATATCATTGTAAATATACTTTACTATTATTCCGAATTCAGATATTGTGATTATCTCAATTTCAAAATATGCCAGATATGTTTTGGGAACAATCCTTGGATTGTAGTGTTTTTACTTTTGATGTGAGCACCCCGTTTCAGTTTTATTTAACAGTTACACACGTCGAGACTGCGATATGTCCGACTACAAATGTTTATTTATTTCCAATTAGTCATACAAGTCAAATAACAAACCACAAGGGAAACTGACTAGACGTAAATTGTAAATGATTTTGGGTTGAACAAAGAAAAGGTCATAAAAGTGCTACATTTTATTTTCCCCTGTGTAATTACCAGACTAACACGGCTATCCACCACGATTACCATGTGTAATGAGTGGGCCTTTAGACTCGCATGGTTGCCTGTAATTCCCTTTTATGTACGTGTTAGAATTTATATTCTGAATCTCGGCACATATCGAAAAGCAGGGTGTCAAATATAGACGTTGCTGTCTCAACTATTTGTGAATATTTCTTCATTGAAGTCGTTTTGTTGTTGTTGTTGTTTATGTGGTTTTTTATGTTTTTTTAATTTATGTTTTTTTTGGGGGGGAGGGGGGTTCGTGAATAGTGGTTGTAATTGTAAACGTTTGGTTTCGTGTTAATCCTTAAAATTACGCTTTGATGTGCAAGTGCTGATTTCAATTAGAAAACTGTAAAAATAATTATATCGGAACTTACACAACAACTTAGAGTAACATGACTTGTTCGTGACACATTATGTAAGGAATAGTGACAACATTCATTGATTGTTGTAAACTAAGGAATTAATAATCCCAAAATTGAGGCAAGAAGTGTTTTATATTAACACTACTAAATCAAGACAATGAAATCCAAGACCTCTGCTGTATTATAGTATATTATTCTCAATGCCCCAGTGTATAACAAGAACTGATACATGTACGTCTAAGACTATCCTCTCGCATTTATTTGAGAAATTTACACTTCATTTCATCATGAAACGGGACAATGTTCCCATCAATATCTCATTAAATCTTGAAAATACATACCCATCGACCCATCCAAAGTAATAAATGACACATAATCTTCCGTTTTATTACCAACTTCGTTAAAACTGGACAGCAATACCTGAGCATGATGTTGAAATCCATGTGTACAATAAGCGGTGTGGGTGTAAACGTCTTAGCCGACTGCCGGCGCGAGGTCACCGGGTCGTGTACGGGTAAAGAGAAACGCAGGCCCCGCTGGCATTTATGACTACGCATCACACACGAGTACACTATACACGTATAGCATCAGCAAAGCGATCGTGTGTAATGGCTTGTTACCGATTACATGAGCGTTCTCAAGAGACATGCAGAGCTTGGTATACATTTGTGTGTATGGTATTTGGACAATGTTCTTCACCGAATTGATCAAATTGAATCTCCCTAAATCTGAAGTGAAATTTGTGTTTTAACTTGGAATTATAGAACAAAATTTATTTATAATAAGGATAAATGTTATTACAGCATTTGTTACATTACAGGAATACTTATCGGGTCCAAAGATCTGTTTATGAATAATACTTTTTAGAATCAATTTAACCACTTTATGCACAACAATGCGATAATGGAGGGGTGATGGTCACTTTATCTTGGCAATATAGTGAAGTTTGTATGTAACTGACTCTTTCTTTCAACCTGCTGTTATAAAACAATACTGACTTCTTTGATGCTGATATCATCTCACACAACCAGCATTTTCCATCTAGAACCCACACAGTTTACTTTGATAGAGCCCACGGACTAATTACTGTAACCTACACGAGCTGACCAGCAAGGCACTGTTCGTAATTAAATTTCTCACAAACGTGACATGTTACTATAGAAGTAAAAAAACAAAACAAAAAAACAAAAACAAAAACCGGACAAAAGCCAAGTTTTAAATTAATAAGTTAAACAAAACTTGGTTCTTCTCAGAGCCAACACTTCTCCCGAAAGAGTTGTATACATGGCTGTACCCGAACGTTTACTACCATAGTTTTTATTCAAAGTATAGTTCATTTTGTTATTGAAAATTTACAAGGTACTTTACTTATCGAGTTATTTTACTGATTGAAGTGAGGTATGTACTTACATACTAACTTGAAACTAACTTGTGACCAATTCACACTGATGCACATATCTCGTATAGGTATTAATGCATTGTACTGACATTTCTACTAAGATTTTCATACGAAACACTATCTGGACTTGTCTGTGTTTCAAAACTCAAGACCTAACTATTAAAGCATGCTTCACATGAGCAGTGAAACGATGGAGATTTGTCTGAATTCTGCACACACATTGTCAGCCATTAAATTAATCTAAGGGAGCAAAAGTCAACCTCCACAACCAATGCGTGAGCGTGTGACGGTTTGACTTTTTCATTACTTCATTTCGTTATTACGTTTTCGTTTTCATTGACCTACTAAAATCATTTCGTTTACAACGATACAAATAAGGCTGAAAATAAAATTACTTGGAGAAGTAAAACTATAATGGAGGGAAAACCAAGGTTACTAGAATAGTTGAGATTTATTTTAGGCTTAACAGAGAATGGGATACAATACAAGGAAGGATTAATATAACTGCTCTTCCCAAATTGAGCAAAATACAGATTTTAACAATGGAAATAGTCACGTAAGCCAGTTTGTGAAACAATAAATGACACGCACTGTAAACAGCTTTTTGCAAAATACAGTAGATGACGCCTAATTACATTAGGTCTATCTTTGGACAGATGTACAAACTCAGCTGCACACATTAACCAAATAAATCTTAAATTTAACATAATTTCCATCCCTAATGCTTTTACCTTATAAAGCTTATTAATTTGTGGTGTTCTTTAATGATATTTTTAACTATTGTATTGCATCGAGGCTGAACAGCTTCATTCATCCAAGATGCTTATCAAATGAACACAGTGATAAACAGTAAATACAATAAGTCATTCCAAGATAAATTAATTTACGTTTCAAAAAATGATTCAAAAATAACAATAAAAAGTAAAATATAAATTTTGAATATAAATACGTCCTGAAGACGAGCAGAGTATACTGCTCGAAACGTCGAGACCACACCGGCTCTTTTCAGAGCCAACACTCCCACAAAAGAGATTTAATACATGGTTGTACCCGCAAGTTTACTTTTTATGTATTTATAGTTACTTCTGAGAAAATAGAACTTACTTAAATTGTATTTATTTATTTAGTTATTTGCTTAATTTAAAAAAAAGATATATTAGCCCTCATCAAGTGGCAGCCCCAGAGCTGTGGGGTGCTCTATACGTTGTATAATACGTAGCGAACGGAAACTAGCCTCTTTTAAGTGTAAGATAAAAACCCATCCTTTTAATACCACACCAATAATCAAGCGTGTTTTTTTTTTTTTTGGTACTGTATTTGTGTGTGTGTTTTTGTCTTGCATACTTTCATGATCACCATCATGCAAGATAGTTTTTGATTACAGGTAGGGTTAGATGGGTCTTCTCCTGAAAAGATCAAAACGTTACCGATGCCGCCAGCAGGGCTGGGCTTTAGTTATATAAGTATCTATTAGTTTCCCTGTTCATGTGTTAGTCGGACAGGCGTATCCTCATACTGTGGATTGGGCACTGGCCTGGAAAGTGGCGACCGGTCTTTTTTCTTTATTCCATTTTGTGTATTTTAAAATGTGCTATGCGTCTTTGAAGATATTTATGTTTACGGTGCAATCAAGCATTTAATTATTTAATTATTGTTTCAGCTCAAACTGGTTCGGTCAAATGAAAATGTACGCTTAGGTGGTCTAAATTGATACAGGATCCAAATAATTTGGATGAATTGTCCCGCTAGTGGTGTTTGCCATACCTCCATAGAATATTGCTGTGAACCTTGTGTATGATTATTGAACACGTGTGTCAACGGAGACAATTAGCACTAAACTGGACGGTGAGACCGTCGCTTTTGTGCTGGCTCTTCAATCCCGCAGAAACAGTCCATCGAAGTTGATGGCTGGAAAGGTTCATGAACGGAATAATAATTATTTATACAATGCCATTGTAGTTTGTAATTTCAGTGATGGTTGATGCATGGTAATCACCACGATTGTAGAAATGCATTCAACAAAAGGCCATGTCAACAATGATGTATCGGTGAGCATTCAGAGCATGATAATTTTGTCCCCACTTTCATCATGTACTTCTGTATTTCGAAGAATTCACACACACACATACTCATAATAATTTGTCAATCTTTATTATGTGTTATAAGAAAGAGTTGAACGCGCCCAATGAAAGTTTGTGCTAATTCAATTGGTTTTGACAGCATCGAACAAAATGTACATATAGTTTGTTTGTTGGGTAGTTTGTTTGTAGGGGTGTTGGTGTGTTTGTTTGTTGTGAGGATGCAACGAATTGATTTATTTATCCCATTCATCCTGTTTCACTGAGTAAAAAAAAATACAATGGCGAAATCAGCAAATTCAAAAATTGCTCAAAATTTATATAGGCCTATATATTATGATCATATACAATCAGAATTTTAAACGTGACATGTTACTATAGAAGTAAAAAAATTAAAATTAAAATTTCATTAAAAACAAAAACTCATTTAGTGGCATACATCATAGTCGTTGTCGTTGGTTCTATTTTGTTGATGCTACAAAAGCACCTGTTGTGAAATGTAACGGAGGAAGAGAGAAACAAAGAGAGAGAAAAAAGGATACAGATACATTTGTACCAAAGGGCACAGTTTGCACGACTTTCTAATTCCATGGCCAATTCTCCTTTTTGTTTTAGTTAGCGCTCACTCAGCATGAAACACGCAATGTTAATTTAGTAAGAGTTGTGTTTATTTATATGACACCTCAGTTGTTTCAACGGCGCCTTGATGCTTTCCTTTACTCTTATACCTTGGATGCACTCTCTCGATCTGACGATGCAGAAATAAGATGGGGTCACATCTTGAGATTCAAATGGGTGTATGTTGATTAATAAACAAACTCGCCAGTCAGGACAGCCAAGTCGAGGCTGTCAGGGGCAAGGTGACAATTACAATGCACTTTTACATCCTGATCAATCTGATCTTAAAATTAATGGTTGTAGTGTGCGGTAGAATGTACACGAACATGGAACTAATTTTAATCAAAAGTTTTGGTCGAGGAAAGACCCCCCCCCCCCCCCCCCCCACGAGCAGGGGCCGATTACACAAAAAGCTAAGGTTGATATTATCTGTGTAGCAATCTGAATTGGTAAGAAAAGTGTGACGTCACAATAACCATGTTTTGCCAATTTGTAAATATCTCAACATTTGAATACACTTCTCAACATATTTGTTCCTACTTTTGTTGTTGAATGAGTCAAACGAATATCTCACAATAATATTGCATGCAATTTATGTTTAAGACAAAGAACATATTACTCGAAACATGAACCGGTTACTTTCGATCTGAAAGCTCACTGATTATAAAGTCCATACCTAAACCAATCACCGATAAATTATCGTGTCTGAAATACTGTCAAAGTTGTTAACAGAATTTGAAGACCCTCCAAATGTCTTTTTGATTTAATACCGCAATCAAGTTAAGCCCCCGAACGTGGTGTACAAAATCGTTTACAAACCGTACAACTTTGTCACTGTTTTCATTAAAACTGGATCATTTTATTGGGTGGCATTTGACGGTTGCTCGCTCATAGACAACTAAACCACGGCGGCAACTTCCAAACACCAAGTAATATCTCACTAATTAAAGCAGTGTTGTATGTATTAAGTATGCATACACAAAGGCTTACTCATTTTTCATTGAAAGGCCGTGAAAGTTGTGGAGCACGATGATCTGGGACGGAACTTATTTAAAGGGAGGGTATATACCTTTGGTAATTACTCAACGACCATGAAAACTAAGAAGCACTGCAGCTGTTGATTGTAAAGCATTTTGAGAAATGGAATGTGATTTTGGAGAGTTGGATTCAAAAACATTTTAACCTAAGAAACCTTTCTGCATGAAACGTTTCTCAGATTGTGTATTCCAAGTACACCGTGGACATAACCGCTCCAAGCTTTCTGCAATAATTCTCAAAAACGTCACTACCTTTTGAAATGTAATTTTCACAGGTTAGTTCGTAAAAAAAAAAAAAAAGTGTACTATAAAGCCTTTAATTGCTTGATAGTGTACTTTTTTATTTTTTATATTTTTTATTGAGCTCTCAATTTTCAGGGGATAGTTGCCTCATTTTGCCTCAACCACCTCGGTGACGTACTGTGTCCTCAGTGTGATTTCTAAAATCCACAGCACACACTCACACCAAAGAACTTGTGTAAAATATTAACCTTGTTTTCGTGGGACAGATTTTGTAAACATTATCAACAAGCAATCACTTCCCGCTAGAGCGGTGTAGTCTCATCTCCAAGTCACAGTCCGGCTGTACTTCACCGGTTACAAATTAGATAAATATACAAGTTCAATCGAAGACGTCAATGGATTAATTTAACGCGGGGGGGGGGGATGATTCTGAGACAACAATGGTTAGAAAGAAATGATGTAACCCCCCCCCCCCCCTGCTGTTTATTTCAAATCATTAAACACTGATCTTTAGTTAAAGTATGACGAGAATTGTGAGGTACAACGTGAGGGTTTTACTTGTTTTGCTCTGTTTTTATTAAATTAAAATATAATGTACCATGTTTATATTTAATTAAAGAGGGCATTATTCATAGATATTTGTTCGAAATGTTTTTTAATTAATTCAATTATTATTATTTTATTTTTGTATGGGTTATGATTGTTCGATCAAGGTAATTTTGTTCCATGGTTGATTTTATGTGTGTTTGTTTGTTTGTATCAGAGTTTTCTCATTTTCTAAATAATATTTGATTTTCTATCTGTCTTTTCTCTCTCGAATAAACACCAAATACAATTAAAGAAGTGCAGTGCACATAATTTTAATTGTTCAACGATCGAGCCTTGACATACAAAGTGAACGTTTAAATATGTTAGTCATTAGTGTTGATAAATTGTTTTTACACGTAATGGATATATCAATAAAGGAAGTAATTAAACAAATGAATAAAAAACTATCTAATTAATTCTGACATTCTACTAAATACTAGGTGTGATAAAAATAATGGGCAATCATTGAAAGTGAATCACTTAATTCTATTTTATAGATAAATATAAAATTATAAACATCCATATTCGACCGTTTAGAATGACCAGTACCATCCGAACTAATGAAGTGGACAGACAGTGGAATAATTAGGATCCACAATTCAATTTATTACCCTGTCCATATTGCGATGACATGTTTAACTGTTGAAGTGAAATTTTCACGCATTATTACTCGTGAATAAATTTCTTTATCAAACGGTAATCTGTTTGTTTTTGTTGGTATTTTTTTCCACCAAGAGTCAAATGCCTTTTGATTACATTGTGTTCCATCATGAGTTATGACGTGTATTAATTTATATATAAGATCGATATACGGGAAAGAACATTTACAGTTAACATATCTGCATCAAAAAGAATGTATATAGTTATATAAGGACGGGGAGAAATAAAAATGGATTTGCGATTAGTATAACGTTTTTTTTCATGCGTGGAATGTGGATATTATGTTTTTTAGAACCGTATGGAAAATATTTGTAAGTTTCAGTTTAGAGAGTTGTCCATTTATACGGTGAACGGTGTTCAATAATTGCAGTGACAGAGGGAAAAGTTTTTTAAAACACTGATCACGACAATCTGGCAAATATATTTAGACACGTTACTAAATAAAAAGGGTTTTGAAACCGTATACTCTGTAAACAAAATGACTAAACGATGCTTTCCACATTTTTCTGGACGAAAGAAACATTAAACAACTGAACTCCATAGACAGTGACTTCCATGCTTGGTTCAATACCGATACGCATGACTAGAAAGTTTCTCAACAATTACTGTAAGACAATTAATTGATTGGACGGTACCTGTCATTGCTGATTAGATCTGACAACCTCCCCCCCTCCCAACCGTGATGTTGTCAAGTCTTAAAGGTACAGTCTTGAAACCGGATCTTATGATTTCCTATTTTCTCAACTTTGGTTTCCTGTGTCTGACTTGGCCCATTTTGTTCTACAGACGGGGACGGTATGCGGAGGCTTGATGAGGAGCTCACCGGGGGCCAGACTCGATATTCTCGGGCAACTCCTTGAGGAGGTTGCAGTGTCAGTTTTGGCACTCCTTGGAGAAAATGAACCCACGTCATGTCCGTTGAAATTCCGAGTAAATGCTTACAATTGTCAAGTCATTATTTAAAGCAGAAAGCAAGACTACGGGAAATACTTCATACAATTCGGTTTTTGTTTGACCCACAATTTGTTGCTAAAGATGCTAGGTCCGATTATTAGCCATTTTGACCCAACAAATTTAGATTGAAACTTGAAATAGCTATTTGAATACATAGATTTGAGCAGTCTGGATTTGAGAAAGTTACAAATCATCCGCCAAAGACACGTGGTGAAAAAAAAGAATACAACGATGAATTATTGTCGGGATTCTGACATTATAGGGGAATTGGTTCCAACTACTGCGTAACAGGTTATGCAAAATTAACATTAATGACTAAGAAATTAAATGAATTAAACAACAACCTTTTCTCGCTAAAAGTTAATCGACTTGTTGCTGTCCTCTTTTAAAAGACAGCCATGTATCGCTTCATTTATGTATATGATGAGTGATATTAACTGTCATTGTAGCATCAAGTAAAGAACTTTTCACAGCCTGTCACAAGGTTAGACTTTCTGACAATAAATGTCAAGAATAAAAGTTTTTGTTTAATGCAAATTAATGATGAAATATTAGAAAGACTAAACATTCATTTAGTATATTATACGAAATAAGCCATATTATCTGCTTTTGTGCTATTTAGCCTTTTGGGGGGCTTATTTATGTTACAAAACAATTGTGTATTTTAGTATTTCGTCTAAAACACAGGGTTGCAGTACTCGCAGTTGGTACTCGTACTCGAGTACTACTCGAGTACCGTTTTGATGGTACTTCTTTGCATCCATAAGCGCTCATAACCACCCACACCATCCATGACGTCATAGGCCTATACCTGCCAATCTTTGCAATGAATTTGCTGAATGTTCGTCTTTATTGCTGCACCCTATCCTGGTTCCCCCTTTATTACGGTGGGGAGGGGGGATGTATCGTTAGTATTATGGAAGTATTTAACCCATTTTGAGTGAACGTTCTGATTAGATTTTTACTTTGCATTCGAAAATTCCAAGTCGTACTTTGTGACAATGCCGTTAAGTACAACCGGCGTACCTAGATTCTGATTAACCGTTTGTATTGGAGGTAATTTTGAGGTGCTTGTTGAGGAACACTGGATGGATTGGTCATGATATTGATTTGGATTCAAATCATCTCCATGTACTTATTATGAGTTAAACTCATTTTCATTGTATTATGTTCTTTTCCAGGTAACCAGACGAATGGTCTTGAGCCCAGTAAACGATCACGCACAGCGTACACGCGGTACCAGACCCTCGAGCTGGAGAAGGAATTCCATTTCAACCGTTACCTCACAAGACGGCGTCGCATTGAGATCGCGCATGCGCTCGGTCTTACCGAACGCCAGATCAAAATCTGGTTCCAGAACAGGCGGATGAAATGGAAGAAAGAGCATAATGTAAAGAGTATCTCCCAGTTAATGAGCCAGGAGGCAGCCGCAGCTGCAGCAGCAGCTGCGGCAGCCGACCACCAGTCGATGCGTTGACTACAATCGTCATTGCCTTCTGTTCGGACTAAGTACCAACTCGACCTAAGCTGAAGTGAAGTCACGCTAGTTGACCAACACGAAACTCGAGGTAAACTTCCAAATACTGGAAAATGAAGCGGAGGAACAATTCTGAAGAGACAACGGAACATTTATGTCGGGTGTTTGTTCCGCTGGGAACGAGGAAAGAAGGCCGGAAGACGGGAGAGCATTTATTTTGTAGATTCGCTGTGAATATTTCGCCTCATGTTATACATCTGTTTTTATCATTATTTATTAGTGACTGTTGGACTTGTCATTCTCTATAGTATATACAACTCAGTTCAATTTCTTATATTGTGCACTATTTGCCCGAATTGTTACAAAAACTAATTTGAATTGGTTGCGTTTTTGTGCAATAATTGAGCGCCCAAGTTATGAAATCTCAACAAAAAACTGTTATTTGTGTTAAATCTTCACATTCAACGGAGAAGTGTCTTCTCCGAGAGAGGAGAACGATGTTTGTTGGCCTGGTGGGAACGATGTTTGTTGGCCTGGTGGGAACGATGTTTGTTGGCCTGGTGGGAACGATGTTTGTTGGCCTGGTGGGAACGATGTTTGTTGGCCTGGTGGGAACGATGTTTGTTGGCCTGGTGGGAACGATGTTTGTTGGCCTGGTGGGAACGATGTTTGTTGGCCTGGTGGCCACCACATTCTTCCTGGTGACACTAATACATACCACTCGAAAATCATTCGAAATGATGGAGTAATATTGTATTCTGAACAACGATGATCATTCGAAATGATGGAGTAATATTGTATTCTGAACAACGATGATCATTCCATACACATCGCTTGTATAAACATAATCGCCAACCATTGAAAGATCACAAAGAAATAGGTCAATAGGTTTATTTTTTAATGGTAAAAGTGCCGTCAGCCATAATAAATTACCAAAGTGTCTGCTCATCGCTATAGTATTGTCACGAGAACAATGAAATAATTCTAACAAAATAATACGACCTGCTCACACAGTCAGTGGGCAATTCACTGCATCCGTACTGCATGGTTAACCGTTTGCATATTAAACATTTAGATTCAATTACGTTTACTGAAAATACAGTTAAAGGGCAATAGACACATGTTATTTGTTCAAGGTTTGCATTTTTTTATTTTTTTATTACAATTTTAAAATCGGGCCACAACTAATTGGTTTAATGTCAGTCATAAAATGAGAGAAGGGATAACTGGATTGAAATACAGTATTATCAAGAAACGAAATCCCGTGTCAATCATTTTTGGGAAGGCCAATTCATTATACTTAACATTTTTGTCAAGGACTGATTTGCAACATTTGTTATTGTTATAAATAAGCTGGTTTTGGGATTTTATTATTTTTACTAAAAAGATTCCAATGGAATTATGGAAAAGGGGTCTCTACGGTAACAGTTTTTAATTTCTTCTAAGAGGGAAAGGTACATCAAAAATTCCCACATTTACATTTTCAGGAAATAAAAACTAATTTAATCTTGGGAGAACACCAAACTAAGTACTGATGGTTTGTATGAAACCGTATCATTATTATTACGTCATTAAATTTGCATACTAATCCACAAGATGCCTTTGACAATATTCTAGCATCTCGTTGAGTTTTGCGCATGTCAGATGGACACAGTTCTCAGGGTGACTGGTCTTAAAACAAAACGAATTGTGTTAATTTAAAATAAAGTTCTTAATGACCCAAGCTATTAAAGTGTTCAAATTTCAACTGGGTGTATTGAAAACAAACATTCCTGGTGACGTATGTCCAGAATGAACTAAAGATGCTTCTTGTACGAATGGTTATTCTTGTATCTGTCAGAAGTATGCAAAACATTTGACATGGTTCATTGCTTTGTGTTGAACTAGGGTGGTAGAAGCTCATTGTGGACCAAAATATGCATTGTTTTTAACGTAAGGGAGGGGGGGTTACCGACAGTTGCCACGCCCTTTACTTAAAATTTGTTATACAGGACAAAATAGACGCAGATAGTGTTCATGTTTTGTGAGATCAACCATACACATGAAATAACAACCATGTGAAAGTTTGGGCATAATCCGTTGTGTCAAGAGAACATAGTGAAAAACCATGCACAGTTTCACTAGGCTATGTAATCACATTGTCCTTAAGTTTGGTTGCGACAACCGAAATCAGCCGTTGCATTTGTTAAAGGTTTTCAGATACAGTTTTACCGAATGTGATTTCACTTCAGATGGGATGTTTTACAGAAACATTCGTTCTAGTATGAACTTCCTAATCAGTAAGCTTTCAGACTAAAACAACAACAACAAAAACGATAATGTTTTGTTATCATTACCAATCTTGTATACCTTTAAAAGGGTTACTTTACCGTTTTGTTATCATGGTTTAGAGTTGTTGCCATGCTGTGTGTATTGCAACTGATGGCGTTGTCTATGACATGAACGTTTACTTGAAAATCTACCCCAAACTGTAAAAATGTCTCGAAGGAAGAACGGAAAACAATATGTAAAGGGCGACGGAGGTAGTGAACAATTAATCAACTTTTTAGTGGTTTGGGGTTTATAAATCCTGGGGATATTTAGACAAGTTAGACTCAAAGGCAGGGTATACCTTTGGTAATTACTCCAAAAACTAATAACCATAAAGACATACTTGGTAAGAAGTACTGCAGCTGCTGTTGAATATGAGTATAACATTTTGAGAAACGATTCCCTTCCATTGATTGTGGTTTAAGAGAAATTATTGATTCAAACAATTTCAACCTGAAAAACGTTTCATGCATGACATATTTCTCAGGTTGTGTACTCTAATTACAGATTATTCTTCCTGCGTGGACATAACCGCTCAAGTTTTCCGGTGATATCACAAAAATGCTAGACATTTTGAATTACAAATTTCACAGCTTAGTTTTATTGTATATATCTACTTTTATAGGATTAAAACAATCAAACGGTTCCAAACCCAAAGGTATACTTTGCCTTTAAGATTGGTAGCTTAAGCTAAATCGAGAGCTAAGCTTATCTTCTCAGGACATCATTTAAAAAAAAAAAAATCTGATTTAAGTATAATACTTGTTATCGAATCCCACCGTGCGTTTTTTTTCCTATTTTCACCACCCTTTTTAGTGATATAATGTAGTCCAATAATTACATGCAGTCTTTATTTTAGTCCGTCAAACATTATTTGAATATTTAGATGAGTGATCGTCAAAAAAACAAAACATGGACCGTTATTATGTTGCAGCTGTGACGTTCGAGTAACTTAAAACATAATTTTCACAGTTTTTACTTTCGTGAAGTAATGCTATAAATTAAATAAATTTGTCACAACAAAATAACTGTGTTGTAAATATTTGACACCAATTTATATAATTGTGTAAAGTAAGTTACTGATAGATCAAGTTTAGCTATTGTCTATACAAGTTTTTCCCCCTAATTATTATTATGTAAATTCACCCGAGTAAACTCATTCGTATACGAATTGGACAACAATTTGTCGTGGTTGTCTTTGCAGTTTTTGCTCTAAGGTGATAGAGAATTCCCACAATGAGAAATCACCCAGTTTTACGGGTAATGATAAGTCAGTTATGTTGTGTCAATGTGTTGTTGTTATTTTATTTTATAGATTTCAGCGCGAGTAAGAGTTATAAAAATGTACATGCATCGATGGTCGAGTGTGTTCATATCGAAGCCATGCTGTAACACTAACAGTCTATTGCATAAACATGGCGCCATTCGTATTATATCTAGTTCTAAAGAATCACTGTACGTTTAGGGGTAATAGTTCGATGAACAAAACCCGCAACCTTACCCACAAATTTGGCACATAATATCTACCCGAGTGTTGCCAGTGTAATAGAAACGAATTTTCTCGTAACAATGCTAGATTTGACGACTTCTGTACCGAGGCATTGAAGTGGGGATAGGTTGCAACTTTTAATGTCAAAGGTCACGTGCTGAAAACAGGTGTACATGAATTCCAGAGTGCTGGAGCATGATAGGATGTATCTGGGGTGTGAAATTTGGTTGTCGTCTGACTAATCTGTCAATATTCTCTACGGATTTTGACAAAAAAATGGAAAGAAACACAAATAATATCGACATATAACACAGTTTTGGTGGTCACGCTGTTTAGTTTGAAGGGAGTGTATTCTTTTTGTAATTGTCAAAGACCAGTATCCTCACTTAGTGTACCAACATATGCTCAAAATAGCGAAAAAATAGTGAAAGAAAAAAACACATAAAACAAACCTGTGAAAATTTGGGCTTCATTTGGTCATCGAAGTTGCATAAAAATAATTAAAAAAGTAAAAACACCCTTGCTTCATACCTGAAGCCTTTCTCAGATTCAATTTTTGTGGGGAAAATTAACTCTTTCTCTATTTTTTGTTACCTTTTTCAACAAGTGTACAGTAATTATTTTCATGTAACTGTCTTGAGCGCCTTTTAACAATTTTTGTTGATTTTGGCGCTATATGATTGATTGATTGATTGATTGATTGATTGATTGATTGATTGATTGATTGAATACTACATTACTTCAAAGGAGTCGTTACTAAACATGTTTTATGTTATCAACAGCTCTCTATTGCTCTTTACCTACTATAGTGATCTGGAGTGTATATGGTAATTAACTTGTGGGCTAATTACCAAGTACACTTCACCTTTAAGTAACAGTTTTCTGGCAATATGCCGAGACAACAATTGTCCCGACCATTTTCACCGAGTATCGACGCCAACGACCCAAACATGGATATACCTCCATGAGTGCATGACTTCAATGTGGGCATTCAATTCTTACTTTGCAAATTTGAAATAATACTTTTCTTAATATTTTGATCTCTAAGTTTGAAGTTGCCATTAAAATTTGTGAAAATAATTAAACATGGTAAATAATAAAAACACGAAACAAACAGACAAACAAAAACAAGCAACAAGTAAGACCTCCATGTTTTAGCCTAAAACATTTTTAGTTTCCATGCAGTTGTAAAAGAAAGGTAAACAGAAATTCGCCTCTCTACAGAATAGAAAGCAGGTGTTCTGATAAAAGAACTGATTTTCCGCATACAGCCCGCGGCTTATTGTCTGTCCTCTCAGTCACCGATGGGAGCTGCTCGACAACCTGGGTTATAATTCGCTGTACAAATTATTTACCAAGACCTTGTGATGTCTGTCAGCGGTATGATATGATTGTGCAACCGGGCCTCTGAGAGTACTTTTTCCGCTATAGTCAACGATCACGCTGAAATACAAACCGGCAAATCTTAAGGCCATTGGGCAATATTGGGAAACTTAAAAAGTTTTCAATGATGACAGTTACACACTTAAAGATCACGTTATAAAACATGTTAATCCAAATTGATTGGTGTCTGACACAACTTGAGCCATTGGCCATTTTGCCGTAGAGGCATTCTGGCTTCCAGAAGGACACACTTTCAATCAAACATCGTTTATCGGTATTTGCTATTTTTATTTAAAAAAAAAATCGTTTTATATCAAGTTTTCGAGAAACAATGTTACATTACTTGTAACAAGTAAGAAGGTGAAATTTCTTGAATATCATATCAAGTAGACGATGTACATAACATCTTTTCGAAAAGATTTGACTCAGTGGGCTTGTTGGTTGCTGCATGAAGTGTTTCAGGGCAGGAATAAGTTGCATTGCGTGCAGGTCAACTTCTTACGATGGTGAATCTTTGTCGGCGCTGGCTCCGATTTTGTGAGCAATTATGGGTAATTTTAAATGTAAAATTTCACAGTAAACTTGGGAAAGGGAGTAATATTAATATTTACACTGAGAAAGGGACTGCGTAACTCTGTGTTTTAACTTATAAAAAAGTATGGCCTAAGTTAAAGAAACAGCCTTGCGAGAAGCATGAGGCCCGTGAGTGAGCTGAGACGACTTGTCCGCCAAGGGTTCGTAGCAAAGACGGAACAAATGACAGTCTTGCTTTTTTTCCTTTCGACGATCATTCTATAAAACTTCCAATGCCATACAAAATGTTTTGACTTAAAATAAGCAAAATTCAAAATAATAATAATAACTGACGATTAAAGAGTTAATAATGTACCCAACATTACTTTGGTTATCTGATTTGTTTTTTAATACAGATTTACAGCAACACATGAATATATTATTACAAATGTAATTGTTTTTAGGCTGAAAAGGGGAACAACATACTAAAGTGGGACTTGAACCTGACCTGTAACGTCCGGATTAACGTGCCGGCGCCCTACCAACTGAGCCATCTAGCCCAAATAGTGTTAATATAGGTTTTCTCGGTCAATTTCGGCAAATGAGCAGCCAATTTAACCACCACGCTATTCTATTTCGCGCGAAATCGAATGCTACTAAAAAGAGTCATTCGATTTCGTTTTATGACTAGTCAAATGAACTGTGGCGTCATTCGATTTAACAAAATAATCATTCAATTTAACGATTCATCAAAGCAGCATTCAAATTCGCCGGAGCTTTTTGAGGCGTGTGTTTAGTCATTCAAATTCATTTTTGGGCAGTCATTTCTGTAATTTGTGCAATCTAAAAACGCTTTGTTAATAAGGCATATACGGTTCACTTATTTGCACTTGAGTCACTTTGTACTTCGAAGACGAGCTTTTGCTACAGTTTTACACGCATATTTCAATAGGTTTGCAGCTTGTGGTACAACCATACCTAAACATATACGCCAAGATGTCTGGCACGCCAACAGATTGATGGTTGAGGAAGAAACAACATAAACAACAAAAACCAGGAAAAACATAAAGAAACACCCCATTCAAACACAATACAAAATTAGGCCAGTTAACCAATAAAGATCCCCCCCCCAAAAAAGAATATAGGAGAAAACAAAGAAGTAAAAACATCATGGGCCCCATGTAAAGTCTCCTGGAACCATAAATAAAGAAAATGAGGTTTGCCTGAATTAAAGTGAAGATACGAAACAGTTGCCTAATACAGATTATCTGTTTATTCGTATTTCTTTAGTCGTACTTATTTGAATTCTCATTTAGCGAAATTGATTGCCTCTTTACGAAATTGAAAAAAATTAAACCAGTAAAATCTCCAGTCGAACCAGCTTTGCTAAATTGAATGATGATTGTGCGTCACGAAAAAGAATGACGATATGCTAAATTGAACACAGTGCAAAAGGAATTTGAATGCCTCAATACGAAATTGAATGCCCGAATTTTGAATTTGAAACGCAGTAACAACTGGAGAGGCAAAATAGCTTTAATTCGAACGCACGAAAATGAAATCGGCTGCTCATTTGCCGAAATTGACCGAGAAAACCTATATATATTTTGTTTGGGGCTGACAAAATCAGGAGACCGCCAGTATCAGGGCTAGATAGCTCAGTTGGTCAAGTGCCACACATTAATCAAGAGGTCACAGGTTCAAATCCTGCTCTACTAAATTGTTCTTTGTTCGGCTTATTTTTTATTTTATTTTATTTACGCAGTCAGTTTCACTTTGTGGTTTGTTACCTTATTCATTACCTAAAAACAAACGATTTCTTCACTTTTGAGATCGGTGTAAATGTTATAGTTCCCCCTCCCATTGTTTCCGTGAAGTCTTGTCTTGTGTTGGGTTTATAATTAGCTTCATGATTTGACAGGGCCACAGACCTAACCAGTGTCTGCCTTGAGTATAATAAATCTTAGCTCTGTCTGCCACTAAACCCGTTATTGAATTGACCACAAAGTCATATATTATAGCGTCTTGAAATTAATGACAAGACACAGTCTCGAGTCTCAGACCACCCCCAGACTTCTAAGCGACCCTTGACATAATGTGGACATCATTG
>JAZGTN010000122.1:47500-182500 GCA_037783415.1 Leptasterias polaris
ATCTTGTAAATTAAAATCATGTTTGGTTTGTGTTCATATGGGGAAATGGCAACTCTTACAGTTTCGCCTTTAATTTAAACAAATAAAGGCCCCAAAACCTGATGGCTGTATGGATCGTATAACGCAATATTTCTACATCTAAAGCAAAGTGAAATTTCCATCATAGAAAAGATCTCAATATTGACGGCTCAAAAACATTATCTATTCCAAAGCAGGCCCATAAACGAAGGCAAATAGACTACTCCTCCAAAACGCCTACCGTTAGGCGCATAGTTAAAGGACATCATCACTGGTTGATTTGAAAAGTTTGTGTATTTTACTAAGCCATGCTTTTTAAATTAATTGTTACGGTTTCAAATCCCACCCAGGTAGGTATCGATAATACAATAGTTTCAAATGGTCACTTTCTCAAATCTCTTTTCACCGCAAGTTACTCGATCATCTGGAATTTGATGACCGTGCACAAACCTGTTGAAAATGTCTTCCATTTCATCCTGCCATTCCCTTGGCTTTCAATATTTCAATCCCCGTGTAAAGATTTGCCTGTCACCTGTACTGGCTGATAGACTACCACAAATCACGAATCAATACAGCCATTTTGTATTTGCACTATTCTAAAACACCCATGGACCCGGTCATCCACAGTCTTCCCTGTTAATGTATAAATTCCACTGTCAACTGATGGGGCCCTGGAGAATTGACACAAAAGCTAAACAATTACACACAGCACCACTTGGTCTATATTCTAAGGACCATTTAGCTAATGTACGATATAATTCATTTGGTATTTGACTTATGAGCTCAAATGTGGCTTATATAAATTATCTCTGTCCTTCCTCCCTTTGGATGGTTTAGGGGGGTGTTTTATGCAAATTCTTTACCTCCCTGATCGCTTCTATGACTTAAAGGTGAAGTACATGTTGTGTTCGGAGGGGAAGGCTGATTTCCTCGGTACTGTTTATGTTTCATCCCCCGTATTGATCGAAAAAAATGAAGTGGTACAAATTTTGAGGAAATAAACAACATGGATCTGTCCTGCTGTTTATAACTTAGTACTTTAAAATTGATAGTATTTTAATTTTTCATTTTTGTGGGGCGGGGTTGTGGAAATTATTATAATTATTTATGTAAAACCGAGTCGCCCTCCATTGGCTATAATTATTTATGTAAAACGACCATGCGCATGTTTCTTCTTTGAGATGCTTATGTTACTCTCGAGTATTTTATTTTATATAGTCTTGTTGCATGACTGAGATAAACATTTCCTTGAAGATGGTAAAGTAATTCTGTTGAACTTGTACAAGTTACTTACACCCACGTAGAACATTGGATTTAAAATAAGGACAGTCTTCGACAAACCCTGAACCAACAAAGTTCATTATTATTTGGTTTTATTGCTGTCTTTCTTTGAAAAACCAAAGTAAAAACATAATAATTTGTTAAAACAAAAATAATTAATGTATATTTGGTTTGCGGTAACACCAATATACACATGGTGTTACCGCATAGCAAATAATACATTGATACCCCACCATGCTAGCC
The DNA here is from genome assembly GCA_037783415.1 of Leptasterias polaris. Taxonomy (NCBI): domain Eukaryota; kingdom Metazoa; phylum Echinodermata; class Asteroidea; order Forcipulatida; family Asteriidae; genus Leptasterias; species Leptasterias polaris. The sequence continues at coordinate 49,043 of JAZGTN010000122.1, forward strand.
TATGCCTCAATTCCCATAAAAATAATAAACGAACAATTTTTAAAAAATCTGAAAATGTTTCCATTAATCTATATAACAAGTTAAAGATGCTGAATATACAGGTTTTCAATACACGTGACCTTTCAACCCCCAACAAACTTATAAGCATTGAAATATTTACACTCCGAATACAGAACTGAAGAACACCAACGAAGAAACAGTTGGTGCTCAGCGGATTGAATTCGTCTCAGTCTGAAATCAGACGCGTCATTCCTGCAAGATGTCCACAGTGAATTTATGGCCAATGGAGGGCGACTCGGGTGACACGAGCAGTCACATAAATTCTCCCCGAAAGAAAAAAAAAGTGAGAAATTACGAGAAGGCTGGCGAAATGAGATGTCAAATGAGTCTTTGAGTTCGTTAACCAGTCGGTTATTGTCAGGCAAGAGAAAACACCTGTTTGTAAAAGGAAATTGTCGAAATGTAAAATCTTAACGATGACATCTTAATGTGTTTTTAAAACAACCTAATAGTAAATGTTACATAATTTGTTGGAAAAAAGTAGTAAATGACTGCATATCATAGGGCAATGGAGTAGGCACGCAACGTGTCAGCTGTCCCTCTGATTTCCTCGTTTTCGGTTTCTCAGCTGTTTCTATAGTGATTAGAAAAACACAGTGTAAAGTATTGCTGTGACTGTCACTTTCATCCTTTTGTTGACAAACAACAACGACATGACTATATTAAACTCAGTTTTTAACAACGACAACACAATGTTTTACTTTTAGTCGTAAACAGGTTTAGGCCTATCTATTAAAAAAAAATGTAATGGCCTGAGGTTTCGATATTAGAGTCTTTCTTGAATGATTAAGGATAAAGTAGTTTAGCTTTTGCAAACTGCTAACCGACCCCCCCCCCCCCCCCCAATTTTTTTTTATATATATAGGGGCCTATTTATAATAAAACAAAATAAAAAAATAAAAAATAAACAAAAACATGTAGCTCCTGTGGTATAAATGCAAAAAAATGAACTGACGTTTCGACCCAAGCATAGTTTTTCTCGAAATAAATATATGATTTGTTTTCGTTTACACAAAACTTGAGCTGCATGATTAAAGGGCAGTAGTCTCTCTTTGTATTATCCCAAAATAAAACTTTAAACAAATATGTCAATGTACCATAAATTATTTATTGTGTCTGGTTTCATAGGTTGACTCCGGAATTGGAATCCTCGCATCTACTTTTTGTCTTTATCCGCAGTACTCCAATTTTTGATTACCCTCTTTAAAATGCGGCAAGTCTTCGAGCAATCTCTCAAAACGTTGATTTATTAAAACCATCAAAAACCTTTTTTAAACTGACAAAGCAAGAGGTAATCCTACAAAAAACACGAAGAGGGTTTTATCTATAAGAAGACTTACACAAGGCCAGAATATGGGAGGTTGTTTTGTATACAAAGATAAGACGATGCTAAATATTAAACGACTTCATGTTTAAGAAGATTTCATCTTTCGCCAACAAGGTCTCGTTGGTGTCGCATGGCCTTGCTTTTTATCAGACGCCGTTTTCTCCAAGTTTTGTTCTGTGAATTACAGTCTATACCAAACGTGCATGATTTATCCACTATTTTGCATCCATCAATCTTTCAGCGAGCTCCCTACGTGCTCTGCCTGTGGATCGAAGACCAAGGGACGAGGGAGGCAGCCGCGTTAGAGGCCAACGTACCTTCTGTTAGGTTAATGGCCGACGACTGATGACGAAGTTTGACCGACCTTTGATGATTTCACCGTGAATGACTCTCTTATGTTAATTCAAAGTGTTGTCCATTGTTTTAGCGTTAATGAGGTTCCCGTGTAATAAATGTGTAACCTAATGTCAACATCGGGCTTTGTCTTCACATTTGTTTATTTCCCTGGTAATTTCATTCCATTGTTTCTTGTTGTTTATTATTCAACCTGCGTACTATAATTGCATCATCAACTTCATCAAGCTGTGTTCATCTACTGCATAGGTCCCCCTCGTGTCTCCCCTATTGCTACCTATTACATTTACCGGCACTCGTGCAAGCTATATAGCTTCATTCACCTCACTTTTTCAGGCTGTGTTCCTATAACCCCCCTCAAAAAAAATTATATATATATTATATATATAATCTTCCGGTGTCTGTTACTGATCAACCCATGCAGCATCTTCCTACTTTATTCCCCCTCTCCTCGCATTTTCCTTTTATTTTAATCACAACAAATGAAGTCTTTGAATGTTACAAGTGAACATCTGCAGAGGGCATGATATTGTGTTTACAGCAAAGAACAAGTGAAGGTGAACTTCGTTTTCCACCTTAATGGGACAACTTAAAGTCATATAATCTCAGGCTGTGAGTGGATTGAGTAGGCTATACCTCCCTCATGTGGGCAGTATGTTATCGCAATTGTCTATTAAAGGAGAGTGACCAAGAAAAAAAGAAAAGGTTATTTTGTGTTAATTTGTTTTGATAACTTACTTGAAGGTTTCTCTGTAAAATAATATCAAAAGGGTGTTTGCATTATCACCGTTCAATGATTGTGAAATTCGTAACTAATAAAAATTGAGTATCTCGTGGAAAAGGATTGAGTAAGAATTGTATGTTGAAAATAATTTGTTTATATTTTCAATTAAATAATACGGATAATGAAACAAATGCATCACTGTTTTCATTGTTTCTCTTGAATATCTATTCATATTTTTCTCGGCAATTTAAATGGTTTGTATTGAATGAAATCATTCTGATTACTCACTATACTTCTCTTTTGTCACATCATTGACTGATAAGCAACCACCCCCCCCCCCCCTCCACCACATTGAATTTATTTACATGCAGCACATCCAGTCCCGTATTGCAGATGTTCGCATTCAATTGGAAAAACCTGCACTGAAACATTACTTATATTGAAATCATTGTAATGTATTTTTAGTTTATGCGTTAAAATCGATCGTGACAATGTTTCAATTCCGTCCGGTTTGTATATAGCGGAAGATACATGCATCAGCTGCTCCCTCTCTCCTGGTCCTCGCAGTGGAGATTGTAGCCGTTAAAGATGACCAGCAGACGGTAGCATTTCGGGTAGGGACACGCTGCATCAGTGGAGTTATTCAGTGGGGCCTTACAATGCCCCCAGGGAGTTCTGTCGGCCCGTCTCCCTCCACTATGCGACTCTTTTGTACCGAGTCCACGACAATGTTTTATCGGCTGCGTTTTGATGTTTGCCGCAAAGGTCTGATGTAGAACTATTGTGGTTTTTGGCAGACAGACAAAGTTAGCTGGAAATCTGCTGATCAGTGTCTGGCCTTCGTTGCGGGGGGGGGGGGGGGGGGGGGGTGCATCTGACTAGATGCAAAATCCGAATACAACGCATTGTATAGTTTTGCTGTTAATATTATCAGAAAAATAAATGTAACCGCAAAACCCGTTTGTCATAGTTTTTACAAGGGAACCTCTGAATTCTTAAAGAATGCCCCGAGTTTTGATAAAGTGTTGAATCTGATGTCTTTCTGCTGTTTTGTAAAAAAAAAAAAATCGTTATAAAGGTTGGACTGAATGTCCGACTCGCAATACTGTACTTTCACAAAAGTCAAGCAATTATTTCTTTGTACTTGCATGTAGATATGTTTTATGTTTGGATTGGATTTCATTCAAATTAAACGCACACTTAAAGTGAAATAATTATGAATGTTCTAACGTTTTACAAAACTCTGCAATATCGGGCACTTCTAGAACGAAAATGACCTTAAGAAAATGTGGATCTTAATGAGTTGTTCCTCGATGAAATATTTATCAAAATGCATCAATTACATTGTAATGTTTCAAAGAACAGAATGAAACAAAAACAACGCATTTGTAGAAAATACGCTGCAAGGAAGCATGGAACGTGGATGCATTCAACCGTTGTAGTAAGTCTACCCGAACGTCTTAATTGCACAAATTGACAACAAATCGGTTCAGATAAAATATGTATTTTAATGCTACCCATTAAGGACCACTTTAACCCTATTAGTCTTAAGATCAGCGACAGCTTCAGGTTTTGTTACTATTCTAAAAACTTACAATAATAATGAATTATATACAGTGAAAATAAAACTAAACAGTATTAGCTGCATTGGAAGAGTAAACAGTATATTTGTGGCCTTGAAAATAATATGAAACAACAATAATGAAGTACGCTTAATAAATACATTCCCCTGTTTTTATATTGTTTTCATGTTTAGTTACCAAGTACAGAATGATGTAGAAAAAGAGAGCAACTAACGTTTTACAAACTATAAGAGTTTTTAGATAGCTGAAGCAGCACCAACTTTGGGGAAAACCGTTTGCAAGCGATGACGTTCGAATTGTAAAGAAAAGACAAAAACTGAAATAATATTAACAATTATTGTATTTTGTGCCCCGCCCTTTGTCAACGTAACAGTTAAAAATAAAAACGCAGCGATGGTATTGATGCGAGTCATAATTATAAGAACCAGTTTGTGTAATAATGTCTGTTCGTTTTAGGTCAAGATGATGAAGCTTGTCTCTATACCAACTTCACACGATTATGACAATAGAGGGCGTTATTCCATCTCAAAAGCTTGGAAAATAAAGTTTCTAGTTTTAGAGGTTTCATTTGGGGGTTTCCCCTCATAAACACGACACCACTGTTGTATTGTTTGGCGGTAAATTGAAACTTGCACGCGTTTTAAGTATTACAAGCGATTGTATTTTTTTCGCAGACCTTGTTAAAGCCCCGGATTCAAAGAGAAAAAGCGTTTCGGCAAAAACGTCAAGTTGGATAATGGGACTATTATGAGTCCAAGATGATTAATATGTGTCATTAGTTACCACAAAGTTCGGCCAAACAGGGCATTGTATAAGTAAATAGTAGGAATATATAAAACAGCCGAGGCTCCTTTTTTTTTTTTTTTTTTTTTTTACTGTCCATCACATTTTGAGAGAAAATGGTTCTTTTTGTTAAGAACTGAAGGTTTTTTCATAAAAAGAGGTCGGGGTGAAACTGGGTCGATGAAATTGCTTTGTGAAGGGGGGGACAGTTAGCATCGGGAATGAAGACGTCATCCTATTAACCATCTGTGTTGTTTTGTTTTTCTAAACAAAAGGAACAAAGCTTTTGTTTGGAAGAAAAAATACATTATTTAATTTGCATTTTGTTCTAATGCTTTTTTATCAGTCCATTTTCTCGATTTTATGCATTATTAAGAACAATACTATGGGCTTAAAAGCCCCAAACAGCAATTTGATGAGCCATATCCGAATAAATAAAAATTAATAAAATATAACACATTTGTATAAAATTCATCTCAATTAAAACATAAACAAAATATAAAAAAAAGCTTTTATTTTTCTTCAATTCTTTTATATTTTCCTTTAAATTTTTTTTTTTACCTGTTCGGTATTCGCTACACTTTAGCCAAAGGACCACAACGATCCCCATTATGGCGACTTCAATTTTTCATTCCTAATCAGATGATGCAAAAGAGTCATTAAAAATGACAAATGACAACCAATTGAACTGAATTTATTAATGACAAAATTCAGACACAAATGACCCCAAAATAGCAACAACCAACTTTGCGACTTCGCGCGCATCAAAGTGCGCGGTCAAGGTCCTTGTGTGTATCATAGCAAAAGTCGTGAACATTCCCTGGAGGTACCAGACGAGAGGAGAAACATTGCTTCTCAATTAATGAAATGCAGAAAATGTGCTGAACATGAACAGACTATCTTCAAGAGAGTTATTGCATATTAATAATGCTTTTGCCAATGCAATTATTTCTTAAACCAATCGAAAGATAAACAAAGTATTGATCAATTGAATTTATTAATGGAAAATCACACCACACCAGTGAAGTCAAGAACCAATTTAAAGTTTGGGGATGAGTTGTCGTTTAACATCTAACAAACCTTAGAGTTATTGTACATAAATAAAATAATCACGCTTTTGGTGACGTCTCGTTTGCAGTGGCAAGAAGTTGACTCGATTGAAATAATAATAAGTTGGGGGAAAAGTAAATAATGTGTCATTCGTAAAACCTGTTTACCTGATTTGTAAAACCTGTTTACCTGATTTGTAAAACCTGTTTACCTGATTTGTAAAACCTGTTTACCTGATTTGTAAAACCTGTTTACCTGATTTGTAAAACCTGTTTACCTGATTTGTAAAACCTGTTTACCTGATTTGTAAAACCTGTTTACCTGATTTGTAAAACCTGTTTACCTGATTTGTAAAACCTGTTTACCTGATTTGTAAAACCTGTTTACCTGATTTGTAAAACCTGTTTACCTGATTTGTAAAACCTGTTTACCTGATTTGAAACACAGTGTCTTGACATAAACTTCAGTGTGTTTAATTAGTTGAATAAAGAACATCAATGCTACTTTTAATAAGCTCCGTAAACCACTGCCAACACTTTCATCAAAGGATTCAATACCTGGTATACTTCACATAGACTCGTTAATTTCAATATTTATCAGATTGAATGGGTCTAACCCCAAAGATTACCACTGCCCTTTCGTTATTACCAGCACAATGGAAACAATCAAATCAATGGCCTGAGAAAATGTCTTCCCAAAGTAATTTCAGAACGAAAAAAGTATTAATATAGGCCTACTATTACTAAACATAATAATAGATAACTGTTAAACAGTTGATAGTTTGCCTTTTAATTGAGATGAGGGTAATCAAATATCAATTCAACCAGAAATTATTATTTATTGTTATTATTACTTTTATTATGATAGATCGTCTGACATCACAAGGCCCTGGACGGCCACTTTAAGGTGAGGGCTACACTTAACTGATTGGGCTATCGTCGCAAATCAATAGCCCCCAGGGGCACGTTGCCACCTACTCATGGGGCTGAAAAGGGGTTACCCCTTCACCGTAATGGTGTAGGCATTGGTATCATCCTTTACGAGCCTGGCGGATAGAGCAAAATGCACTACATTCCCAATGTAATAAACTCTATCAATGAATTAATGATGAGTGATATCCGTCTATATGCCAATCCCTGCTTAACTTTTTAAGTGCCTAATTAAAAAGAAAAATTTGAACTTTCGCTCGGCCCCACCGGTCTCATCCAATACCGCTGGGATGAGCTGATGAGCTTGTGCACGTGTTGTTCAAAATGTAGTAAAGCATGGTGGGAACTATTGCACAATGTACACACACGAGGCGCAACTAAGGGGGGCACGGGGGGGGGGGGGGGGGCACGTGCCCCCCAATTGATGTCAGTGCCCCCCTCCCCCCGGTGCCCCCCCCCCCCCCCCCATTTGAAATCTGAACCTTTGATACCATAATAATTACCAGAATATAAAATGTTAAGTTTTATAAACTTTTATGGAGCAATGGTGGCGTATAACTCAATGTTTCAAACTATTTTTCTATTTACACATAATTATTTGTTGTACCTTTGCAATGGACAGTTGTTATTTTTACCAAGTCTTCAGAGTACAGTAAATCACGTCCGCAAATTGTATGATGACTCATCGTCCGCGCGCGCCCCATTCTGCCACAGTCTGGCCACGTTCAATACGGTATGGTAGTGTCACATGAAGCTACACGACGTGCTGGGTGCAGTTTCATTTATCGTAAGTACATGAGGAAAAGCCATTGAAAACTCTTGAGCTGTGAAAGCATTGATCTATCTGCTTCATTTGAGACATTACTTTGTTCTTCAGATATTAAAATTTAATAGTTTGTCAATATGTAAAAATCGAGGGGTGGGGGGCGGATGGGTCAAAACAATTTCGAAAAAAGATCAAAGTTTTTAACATTGATTAGGCCTACTGTGCATGGCCCCAAGTGTGTAATAAATAAATACTAGTGCCAGTCCTCAAATACATAAATCCCCATAAAAAAAAGACTCCGCGGCCGGTCTCGCAATCCCTTGTTAACAGTTATGATTTATTTCTACAAATTCAAACAGTAACTGCATGGTTCTAGATGTGCGAAAAAGAAGAGAGAGAAAAAGAAAACAAATCTTTGTTTCTTTATGATGTATTTTATAGGCTGCAGGATCTGACACAAAATAAGGAAGGATACAGGCGAATATTGGGAGGTTTTTTAAGAAGCGACCCTTGAATCTATAGTTGATTTGCCAGCAGTGCCCCCTAGAAAAAATGCCCCCCCCCTTGTGCCCCCTAACAATTTACCTTAGTTACGCCGCTGACGATAATGGTTTAAACCGTACTTAGCTCTCTTCCTTTTAAACCAAAGTTCCGTTAAAGATTACAATAATATGCAGGTAGCCTTTTATTAAAATTGCGATGAGTCAATTTTTAGTACAACGCGAAGAATGACATGAAAATAATTTCCAAGGGATTTGCACCATAGAGCTACATACGAGGTCGAATCTTTCGTTAACGGGAAGGGGTGACTAGGGTTGTTAAGTCAGCGATTGGTCCAATAAGCATGCGTACGTATACGTCAGCACATCCCAGTGCAATTGGTCCAGGCCCCGGTGTCATGGTCTGTCCCCCGGAGATTCTGTTCCCCATGATATGGGAAACTACATGGGCTGGTGGAGGTTGATTCGAGAGGGCGCTATCAGAATTAGTTTGAACACAGTTCGCCGTATGTGGGGACAAATTCATCGGGGTAGACTCACACAAGATCTCCTACCTCATCGGGACTTAGCAAACGCTTGTCTTCGGTCGGTTTCGTTCCACTCTCGAATGATGGACATTCTATTCCAACTGAGGGCGCAATCACTTTGTTGTGTTTGCGTTGATGACTCGGAACCTGAAGTTGTTCCACAAAACACCCGAGTCTTGTACTATGCGTCTCTGATTCAAAGATACCAGTTATTTATTCATTCCAATGTACAATGTTAATACATTCATTTTCATAAAGGGTAAAGTCATGGTGTTCAACTTCAACTTAAATTAATGGTCACGTTATTAAATAACCATAAGTTCAATATTCATTTAAAGGCACCTGGCAGTGGTATTTGTTCAAAATAAAGCTTTTGTCATTAATATATACATTTTTATGAGTGGAATGTGAATAAACAATTTGCTAAGGTTAACAAATTGTATTTTTCTTTTAATTACAAATTAAAAAATAGGCCCCCCTTTACATGGCGCTGTTCGTGACGTCAATCGAGGCAGGAGAAAATGTGTAGTCTGGCCCCGTACATTACGTCTGGGTACCTGATCAGTATGATGCGTTTTCGTATTCGGACGTCACCACCCAATGCAATCCTAGGACAGTGTACAGTCGACTAATATACGAGACGCCAGTTTATACGAGGTTTTTCACCGGTCCCGAACTGTCCCATGCGCGTTTCAATGTCTTAAAAACGGAAGATACGAGCATGGTCATAACGAGAACACGGATAATACGAGGTATTGTTTTTCCACCAGAAACATTTCGCTGGTAACCTAAGCTTCACTGCAACTTCCCTTGCACACTACTACCAACGAAAAAATCCCCGGGCTATCCAAGTGTTCGCTGCATAGCGCTGAAAACGACGTCGGACCGGACCACTTTGCCCTCGTTAGCCTAACTTTCGATGCCCGTAACTGCCTATATTTGGGATCTACAGGAAAAAAATGCTGGCTGACCCCATCTTTAGTCGTTTTGCTGCATCCAGCAGCAATTTTCGCTGGAAAAATGCAAGAAAAACCCCCCTTTTGGATAACCAAACGAAACGTACAATCTCACTACTTGCACGTGTATATACAACGTAAATGCAGGCAAGTTCGAGTGGGGTCGATGTTCAATCGAGGCGAAGTCTTCCTCGATTGACGTCACAAAAAGGGATGGGCGGAGTCGCCCCCAAACAACTTTATCAATTTTTTTAACATATAAATACTGACAAACAATTACTCAAAAAATTGTTTTATTGTTAATATACATATACTCTTATATAAAAAATCAAAAAATCTATTTCCAGGTGCCTTTAAACAAATATGTATATATGTATGGATGTTTTGCTATTTTATAAAGTGGATGAACCATTGGGTCATGCACTTCCAAAATCAGGCCATACTCCATCTTGAACATAGTGCTTGAAGGGTACTTTGCTTGCGTGTAATTTAGGGTCACTTTTAGGGGCTTTTGTATACCTACCTAATCCGGGTTAAAAGTCAGCAATCTCATGATATGATAATCAGTGACATTACTTCAACGATCAGTGGAAGCCATGAACTTTTAATTTTTTATTCACAACTAATGGTTACGGGTTTGATTAATGATTTTACATCATTACAACTACATTATTATTGATAGGGGTCGAATATTTCGTAAGCAGGAAGAGGTAAGTGTTGAGCATGATTCAACTATACTATTGTGTGGTGCACAAGGGTGCAATACACTAAGGCAAAAATTCGTGCGCCAAATTCATTATCATTGTAAACCCACAACTTTTAAGGGGACCTGCAATTGATTGTGTTATTATGACAAGTTATAACAACCTGGGGGAAATCTGTGCTTCAACTTTAGGGGAAACTTGATAAATCAAGGCTTTAAAAGTTGGTCCTATTTGGCTTGGGAAGTGGAGGGACCCTTCATGAAAAATTACAATAAGTCGGTCTAATCTTCTTAACTTTTTATTTCATTTTTTCTTCTTCTTTTCTTTATTGTATTTATTTATTATTATTAGCCTATTTATTATTATCATTATTATTATTATTTATTTCCTTATTTATTTTAGAGGCTGATGAGAGACTTCTAAACATGTTTGTAGTATTTTATATATATTTTAGCATTTAGCATTGGTTTCTGACTGTACGGGAAGCTTATTAGTGTGGTGCAACCCAAGGGTGCACTACTCTAAATCGACCAAAAATTCATGCGCCAAGCTACTTATCATAATTTGTAAACCCACAACTTATTTTTAATTATAACGTTTTGGGGGTCATGCAACTAATAGAGTGTGTAATTATAAGAACTTATCACAACCTGGGGGTTCTGGGTTTCAAGTTTTGAGGAGATTTGATAAATTTGGGCTTTAAAGTTGGTCCTATTTAGCTTGGGAATTGGAGGAGTGCCTCCTGAAAACTGGCGGCAAGTCGGTTTGGGAAAAAACACATTTTTGGGGGTGTTTTTTTTCTTGGGTAATTAGCAAAAATTCCAAACGGCTGACCTGCCAAAAATTGAAAAGAAATCTGAAGTTTAGTGGTCTGAAAATATATTTGATTGGTTTTCAAGAGGCTGAGAGACTTTTAACAATTTTTTGAGAATGTTTGAATATTTAGCATTTATCATTGTTTGCTATGGGAGTCTATTTAGAGGGGTGAAACCCCAAGGTAGTGCTGGTTTGCCTCCCGCCCTCTGTTGACAATATTTTGTTAGACAAAGTCCACGGAACATTAGGGCTAAAATTCCGCAGCACGCCACCACTCTAGCTCCCTCAATATCTGGCCGATTACTCTAAATTTTAGTCTTACCTGTCAAGATGGGTTAACTGAATATATACAGCAAAAAACAGGAAAATTGAACAATTCTAAAGGCCTTAAAAAGGCGTCAGAAAATCGCAAAAGCTTCGTCGAAAATAAACACCATTTTGTTTTCGTTTTCCTGCTGTGTGTGTGTCCGGGTAAATGTGCAATACTCCAATGAGTCGGTCATCGTTCATGCGCATTGGAAAATTCACCAGGACTTGTTGATTTATGGAATGGGTAAGCCAGCTACAGTGGCCTCTGATGTGATGAACATACCCCCATTGAAGGATGATTCAAAAAGGGGAAAATAGCCCAAATTCCACATAATCATAACTATTGCCGCTACAAACATACCCCCATTGAAGGATGATTCAAAAAAGGGAAATAATAGCCCGATATTGCCCTTATGAACATGAACTTACCCATGACTTGTACTAATGAAATAATCCAAAGAACCTTTCACGTGACTAATATGTAAAGCAGGTTTTAGTTCATAAACTCCTGAATATTCAGTTTATGCAAACTATTCGACAATAACTGCTGATTTTAATATTCATAGAAAATTAAATATTCATTATGACCTTTACTAAACAGGTAATGGGAGAAATTTGTAGAACTATCAAACCAATTTTGGTATCAATCCCTCATAGCCTAGCGGTAAATAGGCTATGCTCTTGTGCATATAATTTGTTCTCTCTTGATACAGGTTCAATTCCCGGTAAGTACATTGCATTATTTAATTGCTTGCAAATTGCAAATGTTCAATTCCTTCCACAGAGAGTGAGTGAATGATGGGGAGAGGTAGTGGGGGAGGAGGAAAGAAGACTGGGGAGAGGGGAAAGAAGCGTGTTTTTTATTTTTCAAATTTTAGGATTTTACAAAAAATATATATATTTTTTAAATCGGTCCCCAATGAAAACTATTTATTTTACATTTTGGGGTACTAACCCTATCGATAGAATACATCCTCAGGTGTATATTGGTAAAAACAAAAAAAAAAACGTCCAGAAGGTGGTGGCGTGCTCCGGAAACAACCTTTGTTTCTCTGCAAAATTATAAAATACATTTTAAATAGCACTACAAACCAAGTTAGGGAGTCATGAGGTCGAGGTTGTACTTTAAAATAAAACAAAAGCTCTCTAACATGTTTCAATTACTGCTCCGTCAAAAGAAGAAGAAGAAGAAAACAAAAATAGGCCCTTTAGAAGTTGATGTGTATGGCACAAGGGAACACAAAATAAAGCGGAAACCAGCAGAAAAGAAACAAATGATATACAAAAATGTTTACAACAACAATAAATTCAGGAATTTGTTAATTAAATAATATTAAAATCCCGTTTAAAATAGCACAATACAGTGATTTTGAAGAACAGAAAAGTAGGAAGGCTGACATGATTTCGACCGAATATCAGTGTAAATACAAGTGAATTCATATAAATACGACAAAAAAATGGTGCCAGCTTACTATATACTAGTCACTTTTGGTCAATGTTTGCTCTCGAACACTCAGCGGCACTTACCACCAGCGGCACTTACCACCAGTGGCTAGCCTTCGGTAGAACATCACACCAAAACATCACGACCTAGCACTGGTCAACATTAAGTCATCGAAGCAGCACCAGCCAACGAGCTTTCTTTTAGAAGGAGGGCGCGGGTTTGGTGGGTATAACCTAAACTTCCCCCAAAGTCAGGCACGACCACGTCTTGATATGAGAAACGTTGTTGTTAACAAAGCACTGATGAAGAAAGTTGTTCAGTTGAAAATCGAACAGGTCGGTGTGTGTGAACACACTGTTTTAGTACTGAACGAACAAAAAGGGGCGCATTATAATGTGACAGAGAAAGTTATACCTGTACGTGTGTAATCTGCTCTTTGCCAAGAATTTGGTGTTCGATGGTATACCCTTCATACTGTGTCTTCATTGTGTTCTGGGAATCTTTGGAATTCTTTAGAAATTGTTTACTTTCTTTTCTTTGGTGTGTGTGGGTGTGGGTGTGTGTGTGTTTGAGTAGGTAACCACATTCAAACCGGGGACCTATAACAAAAGGGGACAATAGGTCCCGCGGTTCGAGAAAGGTTTACGGTTGGAAAACGTGTACAAAACCAATGTGAGCTGTTGCAAAAAAGAGTATAAACAAAAGAGGGACAATAGGAGGTCCACGATTGCAGGCGTATACACACTTCAGTGTGCATGTGGGGGGGGGGGGGGGGGGGTACTTTTCTGAACAAGAGGGAAATAGTGTGTTAAAGTATGGGAACATCGGGGGGGGGGGGGCACAATATTGGACATTACTGCCTGGCAATTAACCATAGCTATAATTTAATTATTTTTTTATAACAAAAGTTTGTTGTAAAAGCTTAGGTATTGAAACTTGTAGCCTATGCAAAGGTGAACTGAAAGTGCAATCTTGTTTGTTGGATTTATAAAATGTTGGTTTAGCGAAAAGGAGAACATTTTAAGCAAATATCCTTCTTCTCTAGCTCTGTTGAGCAATGTATTTCCAGTTTGCTTAACTACCCCAACCACGTTCATTCCTCGCCAAGTTTGTGTCACCACGCCGAACCGAGCATCACATTATATTGCTTTAAATTTTAAACAAAATGCAGAGTACAAGTCAATTGCAACTTTTTAATACCTCTGCTACTGTGGTACGCAAAGGGTTCCAGACCTCTGGTCTTGTTTTGATACTTGTGGCTGTTAAGCAGCTACTGTTCTACGCAGAGGGTTCCAGACTTCGGGTCTTGTTTTAAACTTTATGCAAAGTACAACTTCTCTGCTACTGTGCTACTCAGAGAGTTCCAGACTTTTGTGGTATGTTTGTAAAGCTTTGACTGTTACGCAGCTACTGTGCTACGCAGAGGGTTCCAGACTTCAGGTCTCACATAATATTGTAATACATTTCACAGTCTTTTGAATGTTACCCAGCTGATTGTAATACTTCGAAGGGTAATTTACAGCTTGTCACAACTCACACACCCGGCACAATTGACTCTCTCCTCAGATCGCTTGGCTACTGTGATACGCAGAGGATTGTTATTAAGTTCGCAGCCAGCTTTTGTTTGCCGAAGTTAACTGGATTTAATACAACACCACAACCTGATACTGTAATAGGATTAAGGCTACATTTTTATCACGATCCGGCTCCCGTGTTACGCAGTACACTTTGCGAAGAATAATATCGATAGCAGCCCGCCCTCAAGAGGCTCTTGTAGTAAAAAATAAATTTTCCGTTACAACACAATAGCCGTATCAGAATGTTCGTTGCTTAGAGCGTTATTAGGGACTTCATATACTCCAACGCATGATGACATGGCGATCCAGCTGAAGCCGTAGCCTTAGCCTTAGCTGCTGATTCGGACACGTCGTAAACATTTCCAGAAACTCTCTTTGTATCGGGCCGAACTATAAACCATTTGATTTTCCCTCACTTATCTTTGCAACACCACGTGCTATAAACTAGGGCCGTAATAACCACTGAGAGTACGGCATTATGTGTTTTCTGGTACTGACGACACCTTTATTTTTAATGAGGGATCGCCCAGGCATCACAAGGCCACGGACGGCCACTTCAATGTGAAGGCTACACTGTTAGTTTGGGCTATTGACCCAAATCAACTGCCACCAGGGATACGTTGCCACCTACTCCTTGGGCTGAAACAGGGTTACCCCCTTCACAGTCCGTATTGATGTAGGCATGGGTATTATCCACTAGGAGCCTGGTTGGTAGAGCAAATTGCGCTACCTTGCCAACCTTTTTTGCGAAACAATTATGGTTAAGTGCCTTGCTCAAGGGCACAAGTGTCATGACCGGGATTCGAACCCAAACTCTGCTGCTGACAGCATAATGAGTTTTGGTCCGGTGGAGTAGACCACTCGTCCACGACGCGCACTTCATCACATTTAGATTCCCCCCCCCCCAAAAAAAATGTGAAGAGAGATGGTTTGGGTTGGGGGGGGGGGGGTGTAACTTTCTCCCTTTATATTGATACAGGTTGCATAGTGATGATTATATTTTTCAACACCCCGCCCTTCCCCCATCCACTCAGACCGTGTTGTTTTTACGCAGCTAGTGGTAAAACGAACTTAAGGCTTGGTAGGGTTTATCAGTCTAGGGCCGAATCCGAATCGGTGGCTACTTCTACGGCTACTTCTGTTGCTAAGGGTGTTGCTAAGGACGTCCTTTACTTCAACGAAAGATGGCGCAGCGACCCAGCCGTAGCCTTAGCCAATGATGCCACTTCGGACACGGCCTAACAGTGCAACAGAATCTCCATCGGCAAAATATGCCATGGGGCGCCCTCAACTGCCTCATGGCGTCACATGCTTAGGTTTTTCTGCACAGAATGGGGGGGGGGGGGGGGGGGGTGGGGTGGGGGGGATGGAAAATAGATGTGACTGCGTGCTATAACCATGACTATTGTTTAGTTAAACGATCTCTATAATTTGCCAACTATTAATTATTAATGATTACATGGCTCATTATACTCATCAGTTTACTCTTTACTTGTTGTGTGGTGTAAACAGATATTCTAAAAAATAATACAAATCGTGTCAGGGATTTGAATTATTAAAACAAACTGAAATTCACACGTGTTCTACCCATTTGCGCTTATGAGACAAATGCATTTAGGAACCTAGTTCAAGTTAATACATACATAGTGAGTCCCTTGGTGGATTTGAACCACCAACCTTCCTTTCAGTTCACAACCGAAAGAACTGAACTATAGACTTGTTTAGTAGCTGTTATATTTATTCTCATTTCCCCCCTGTGAATGTCCCTTCAGGTTGCTCTGAAAGATTGATTGGTAACTATAATATTGCTTTAAAAATATCCCGTCCCTGGGTGGATTATGTACCCCACCAAGTCGTAAGTTTAATGTAGATATATTAACAAATATAGTGGTTTGTGTAAACGTAAAGCTGATTTATACGCAGAATTACAAAAGAAACATAAAAGTCATACATGAAAGTTTCAGCCGAATACAGTGTCTACTTGTTGTTAAAACAGCCCGAAATAATTGTCACGGTATGTTCACAAGATCGTTGAATCCATCGACGTTTAGCGAGGTGACAGTGGGTATCAACTGCATCTCTGTCCGCAGCATTCGCGAATCCTTAGAAATCTCAGAAATGATTCATGCCTGAATCGTTTCTCAGACAATTTTCCAAACGTATTACTTCGAAGACAATCCTTTCTCAAAATAGTATAATTATACTAGCAACAGCTGTAGTGATTCTCACCAAGTAAGTTTTTATTGTCGTTTATTTCTGGAGTATTGACCTATCGATCATTGACCCTACCTTAGACAAAACAATTAATAACAAATTGATCGGCCCTGTGTGGATTTGAACTACCAACCGTTTGGCTAAAGGGTGTGTTCAACATTGGTAAGATTGAAATATAAATGTTCACAGATTTGCACATAATTATTACTTACATGGTATGAAGATGGTCATGGTTGAAAACTTCCCTTGAAAAAGTTTTGCTTGAAATGCTATAAGTTTTTTGGAAATGAGTAAAACAATTAGTCTTCATCACTGGTGATAAAATCTGATGTTTAAAAACATAATGCTTTTTGTTTATAACTTTTTGTCTCATGACTCCGAAGACTTATTCAGCTGAAACTTTCTAAGGTATATTTCATGAATATGTTGGGTCACATCAAGCTTGTGTGGCTACTGGTCTTTGACAGTTACCAATGTTGTACACAACCATTAACAGCCGACCGTGCAGACCGATTGCGCCACAGAGACTTTCTGTGTAGGTGTTATTTTACATAAAAAGCCGCTCGTAAAGCTTGATTAATATAGTTCAAAACATTGTTTCGTCCCTGGGTGGATTTGAACCACCAACTTTTCGGTTAACAGCCGAACGCGCTGACCGATTGCGCCACAGAGACTTGTTATGCACCTGATATGTAGCTTTCCCCTTGAGCCGCTCATAAATGCATCTTAATATCAAACAATAATAGTTCAAAATATTATTCCGTCCCTGGGTGGATTTGAACGACCAAGCTTTCGGTTAACAGCCGAACGCGCTAACCAATTGCGCCACAGAGACTTCTGTTTAGTCTCACTGTAGGTAACCCGTAAAGCTTGATTACACATCAAGCAAATGACAAATAAAAATTATAATAATAATCCGTCCTTGTGTGGATTCGAACCAACACTTAATCGAATGCAGCCAAAAAAAAAAAAAAAAAAAAAAACGGAGTGTAGAGTTGTAATTATCTCGAGGAAAAAAAGAAGTAGGCCTAGATTTGTTACCTTTATCGATAGCATTGTTATCATTAATAAATGAAAATAGAGTCCCGTTCTCCTGAAGACGAGCTGTGTACACTGCTTGAAACGTTGAGACCACAACAACGGCTCTTTTCAGAGCCAACACATCACCAAAAGAAAATTTCACGTTGTTTGTACCCACAAATTTATTGAAAATACACAGTTTTTCTTATCAGTTGCACCAAGCCAAGCTTTTAACAATATTTAGAGGTGTCAATTTGTTATTGTTATTACTATTTTTGTTAAAGATCATCGGCGGTGCATAATTTGTGAATAATTATTCTTCTTTTTTAACTTTTAAAATCGGATGTATTTAAGCCGGGATGTGTTACATATATACAATTGGAGTTGCCACCACGATGACGTCATGGCCATCAAGCTTCAAGTGACGTCACCTGAAAAGTGCACTTTTCATATTGAAAAGTGCAATTTGAAAGTGAAGTAAAGAAACTTATTTACAGGAAAAAATGCGTGCCAAAGTTTAATCTTTGCATGTACTTGAACAAGTTGAGGTCCTGTTCTGTTGACGCTATCAAGTGTCACGTGACGTCACCTTAAAGGTGCAGTATTGCAAGATCTCTATATACAGAAATAAAAAACTTTGTGAACTATAACGTAATGCCGAACACCCTGTTTTTGTTGTAACCTAGTTTTTATGTGACTTTTCAAATACTTCGTTAAAATGAACTTCCCTTTTTTGCCTGAAATGCCCCCCCCCCCCCCCCACTTTTATGTTTTTATTTAAAATGACTAAAACAGTTGTATTTTATCTGGAAGGACCAGCATGATGTTCTAAAACTTATATACATGTAAGTTTGGTTTTCCACTAACTTCTCGTGACGTGACCCCAGTGACGTATTCACATTTGTTTATGTCATGTCTACGTTGGATCACATAAACGTTGGATACTTGTCTCTGACAGCCACCGATGTTTTCTGCATGCTTAAGGTTGTACCATTCTTAATGTCTCAAGAAGAAATAGGTAACTGCTGTATTTGATGTCACTAGATAAATTGGAGCTGGTGTTTTTAATTTGTGCCTTTCTAAAGCGAGAAATTACTTATTTATAAACAAAATTAACAGCACTATGGTGCGTTTAAAGATTCTCTTTATGACTAATTGCAGTAAAAATTGTTGTAAGGAATAGGACCTACAGCAACAAATATAAGTTCAATTATTTGAAGTTATTTTAAATTTAATTACCCTAATTACACGACCCATCAGTTTGCTACCGTAAGACCATTTCGAAATGTCTGGATAAACAAGACATGTTGATAAAATAAGTCGTTACCGGACGTTTCAACCACCGTGGACCTGTTTATCAGAGCGATCCCGTGACTCGACACCGCCCCCAATCGAACCCACTCCATTCATTCTCAAGTGATCACGGGGAGCTCCGGTGATCTTTATCAGCCGGGAATATCTGAGGAGATCGCTCGATGAATGAAAAATATCACTTTGCTGATTATAAATATGCTTATTTATGGTAGACTTGTTTACCCTGTATCCGCTTTGGGTCAAATGAAACCGCCCCATACCGTGTCATCAACAGGGACCAAAGTGCCTTACTCATCTGATAGCGCATGGAAATCCCATGAACGTTTCCACTGATCAACAGCCATAGGAATGAAACTATGTCAGGGCCCAGGATCATAGACCTGCTTAAGCAGCAAATATTGCTTAACTAACTTCTGTTTAGAATAATGAGCAGGATACCAGTCACAAACAATGTGACATGGTAATTTGGCTGGTACCCTTATTCTGGTAAGCAACATTTTGTTGTGCTTATCTGCTTGGTGGGCTTAAGTGGTCTATGAAATAAGGATCCTTATTAAAAATTACGTTTTTTTTATAATAAAAAAATAATAAATAAAATAAAAAATGTATACTTGCATTTGTTTAAAATTTAGTATATTCAATTTATATTCCAGGGCTGTTCTTTTTAATTTCATGGGTGATGGAAAAGGGGATGATGCAATAGTCGTTTTGGGAGGACTACACCAGTTTCCGGTTTCAAGTTTATAGGGTGTATACAACTTTGGTAAGATGGAAAAAATTAATGTTCACAGATTTGCACATAACTTACATGGTATAAAGATGGTCATGGTGGAAAACTTCCCTTGAAATAGTTTTGCTTGAAATGCTACAGTTTTTATAGGAAATGAGTAAAACAATTAGTCGTTTGAAAAAAAGTGAAAACATATTTTTTTTCACTGTTTTCTCATGACTCCAAAGACCATTAGCTGAAACGTTCACAGGTTTGTTATTTCATGTCTAGGCCAGGTCATATCAAGTGGGGATATTGGTCTTTGAAAAAAATACCAATGTTGTACACACCCTTAAAATTAACTTTCGTACATAATTTAAGTTGCTAATGTGTCAACATAATGATAAAAACCAAACAAGAAATTAGTTAAATAATAACAAGGCTGTATTAGTCTTAAAATGTTTCTAAATTTCTTCAATCTTTGATAAAAATAACTATAGCAATTATTAATAAATAAACACACAAATTAGTACATCAGGCAACTCAATTTGATGCATCTTGTTTAACAAATTTAATCAGAGGAAGAAACGGTTAATTTCAGCACAGAATACATTATTTATCCAGATTTTATTTTACCAAACTAGAATTAACTTTATATCATTATTGTTACAATGAAGGCAAGGCACAAATCTGATAATGGTTGAACAAACTTAGTGGGCTTTTTCTTTACAGGAACCATCTCAACCGAGTGTACATTTTTGCAGATGAAATAAATATTAAAAATGTAAGATCATTAGGAAAAACTAGTTTGTTTGCATTGTAATGTTCCACTTAGAAAACGAATTTACAATGTACTTTTCTGGAAAAGGTCAGGACTTTTAAGGAATCAACACTAGCCCTTATATCACACACAACAGCTTTGAAATAGAGTGGGAATAAAGAGATATTGAAAAGTGGATTGATTAGAAGGCATCACAACTTGGAAAGCAAACTTGACAAACCTGACCACACCTTGAATGTTCAAAGAAAATTGTCTGAGGATTACACATTTTTTTCAGAAGTCTTCAAATCACAGAATGTTTCAACAGATCATAATTATACACAATATTGACTCCTTAATAATTAAACTACAATTGTTTGAGAACATTATCTTCAGTAGTTACAGTAGTAAGGGTTCGTAAATTTAATGCCTGTACCAAAATTGTCTAGAGACAGATTTTCCTAAAAACTACCGCCATACGGGAATCTTTATTTTGATTGCATCATTCAAAATGAGCACATGGAATCGCAAAGAAAAGTTGTTGTTAAAACATACGCAAGGAGTTACTGTGGTTGCTGTTGATTTTGTTTTCATTAATTTCTAAAATCATTATAATCACTCATTTTAGTGAAAATTCACAACATGACTGTGTTTAGCAAACTTGTTGCTGCTGCTGCTGCTGCTGATGATGATTCTGTTGTTGTTGTTGTTGTTGTTGTTGTTGTTGTTGTTGACCCCTAAACAAAAATACCAGTTTACCTGCTACCCCATGGCAAACATTATCCATTCGATCTATAACCAACTAAACCAAAAATTAATATCTAAACAAATTTGAAAACAAAAATATATATACATTGTGAATACGAATATATTTGTTTGGTAGTAGTTGTTATAAAATGTATGTTAATATAATATAATAACTCTCAATGTAGGTCTAGTATATACACACGTTCATAACATCTATGCATATGACATTTAGAGTGCATTCTTGTTGTTGTATTTGTCACTGTGTGAGGTATGAACACTTTCCACCCAGCTCCATTAATTTGTAGCTCATGTACATTCACCTCACTGTCAACCATTATGGATTGCCAACAGGAAACATATGCTAATTTTGTCATGAAATCAAGGGTCTTTAGTTCACACCAACAGCCATCATTTCTCAACCTTTTAGATTGGACAATGTAATGGATTTGATTCTTTTGGTGATCGTTCAACCGAATATGCAGCCAAACAGGGTTTATAGTCGCAAACCGTTTTCCAAAAAATATGTATTTGAGAGGGAAATGCAATGAACACGACAAAGCTTTTTGCATTCAAAAGCAACAAAACACTATGTAGGCCTGTTCAACAAAAAAGAAAACGAATTATCAGTTTGCTATATTTTGGAGCGTTGTGATGTTGTGAAAAATCTAGGATTAAACAAAATATATAATTCAGTTCGAGGTCACTCGTAAATGACAGAGCAAATCTTTCGTTATTAAAAATGATTGTTTTGAAGCAGCAAACAACGCCCCGCTTATGTCAACGCAGGAACGATAAAGGTCAACTTCTACGTATGGCTCAGCTCAATGGCTAGGTCAAGGTACCCGCCATCTTGAGTCTGCTCACAAACCGCAACATGTTGTTTTTTTACCCATCGGTTGGTGGGAAGACCCGCCTTTCTGCACCAGATGAGGTGCTGGTCCCAAACGGGGTGGGAGTAAGTCCAACGTGCGGTACAGCCTACCTGCAATGATACCTCCAATAGGTGTTTAAACGGTGCTAATGTTTCAACCTCACCTCGAAACCAGGTTTGAACGATCGGGTTAATATTTAACCCAGGGCATGTCCATATCTCGGGTTAGTTGTAGAGATAAGCTCCGGGGCTTGTCCCGTGTCGTTCGTTACCTCCGTGAGGTCAAGATCAGTCGCCAGTCAGGCAGGGCGGGTGAGGACACGTTTTTTTGGCGGCTCCTCTCCTCTGGGTAGAATCCCACTCCGATTCTGATGTTCTATCTCCGATACGTCGAGGTATCACCGCACCTGCAACAGATACAGCCGTTGTGATGGCGCCCGTGTCGGTAAGTGCATTATGTTACTGAATGGTAACTAGCCATTGATAAAAGGACTCGAATGGGAAAATGGCCGTAACCAGAATGTAGAGTGCAGTATGCGAATAGCTATGTATTAGTAGAACATTGCACGCAAACCGTTTTTGTCAAATTGTTTTTGAACAAACATTTCTCAAAAGTCACTTTCCCCAGTGCTTTTCTTGTTGAATATGGCCAAATATTGCGATTAAATTACAAAATACAAATTTGCCATACATACAGATGGAACACACAAACATTACTTCTTATGATAGTCTCTTGTCTGTAATTGTGAGTACAGTTTTTAAAATAATTTACTTATTATTATTGGGACACTAACAAACAAGCAAAATGACAATAAAGAGACATAAATTCCCTGCGATGACTTGCAGCTTTTCCCGTAGCATAATGGAAGATAAAACACCCTGCTCGAGGTTTCATTCATCAATCAGTAATTGTCTCTATGCCCAGAAACGTAGTCAATATGATAATTACCTAAAGACGAAGTCTTGCTAGACAATTAGTATTTTTCAAACCGAGTTAAAAAAATAAAATAAAATAAACAATAACAAACAAATGGAATCGACTTGAAGAACAAGGCATCGCTCGCTTGTCTGCAGAGTTGATGCGCCTCAATTTACCAAAACAAGTATTAATATGTATGACTTACTTTTTATTTTACAATAAGATGTTTACAAATATTGCTTTTGCAAAAGTATCGTATCCATTGTGACATTATTTGAATAGTATACGTAAGAAAATAAAGTACAACAAAATAATTTACACGTTTTCTTTTAAACCTCGTTTGATACTTTCTTGATGGTCGTGAAGCGGTGGACTATAGAAGCTAAATAATGACATATTATGTTCAACTCATTTGGAAACCGCGCAGAATCGGTAAACTTTGACTCATTCAATCAATTATACAAAAGGCATATATTTAAGATATTAATTCTCTACTCAAGTAGTTTTTTAAAAAGAAGTAGCACAATGCACTGCAAAAACTAGGGTGCTCAAATTGACACCGTGAGTGATGAACATAATATGTACATCATTCACGGTGTCAATTTATTATAGATACCGAAGAAAACAATTAAAATTAACATCATCTTGGTGTTGAATTAACACTAATGTAATTGTTTTTTGCAGAAATAAGTGTTGTTTTAACACTCTCTGGTGTAAGTTCTGATTCTTTTTTGTTCCTGTATGTGACAACACTCATGGTGTTAATTTTAAGACCCCAGTTTTTGCAGTGTAGAATTATCATTTCAGCATTAAATATCTATTGTGTTAACGGTATTCTTCACACGAAAGAACGGAACACAGTACGGTTTTGATGAAAGTAAAACAACGAAACTAGCGGCTAAACAACAAGTGTATAGTTCCATTTGAATTGTCCTGTCAAGTGCCTCAAACCTGCACTCAAATCTACATCATTTTCAGTCAACAAAAACAACAGCAGGGTGAATTAAATCAGAGACGCGGTTAGCAATGAATGTGATCAGCAGATTAAACCTTATTTTATACATATTCAAAACAACACTTGGAACTTCGGTTTTAGCTTTGTGCAACCCAACGGTTTAACCACATATCTGGGAAAAAAGAGAGAACAAAAAGGGGTAACACTGTCATACGTTTCCTTTGAAAGAACTATTGTCACTGATGGAGCTATTATTTAACCTTCCTCTTTGTGAAAACAGCATAAAGAATTGTGATCAGTCACAAAAACTCACTCATCCATCCAGTTCCATACAGTTTGTCTGTATATCAAAGAATTTAGGATACTTGCCATTTCTCTCGACTATGGAGTTTTAAAGAATATATTAATTACCAGACAAATCATGGAATGGTATTTTGTAATTGCAATTTGTGTGTAATTTTCCTGCATTTTTCTCATGTCGAGATGTCTCCGAGGGGAATTTAGTTTGAGCATAATTATGTCCTGGTTTGCCCCCGTGTTCGACGGAGTTCAAACGGGACATGGGTGGCTGATCTCTCTGCCCATAAATTACCACTCGCAGCCATAACTGCAACACACAGTCTAGTCTGTCCTGATCATTTATTTACACTATAACTGCCACTACTTATGATTACAGGTCTTGCCTCGGTGTGGTGTCAGTAAATTGTGACAGATTTTGGCGTGAACCCTTCGCCACAACCCAGCCCTTACCTTCGGCATCGACCTCATAAACATAGCTTATGTAGCCTGTCGTTGGAACGCAACTTCTTCGTCGTAAAATATTTTGGGACCGAGACGGATTTTTCCCCCAGTATATTTAACTGCTCAACACTAACCCTGTAGATCCGAATTTGTGTAAGTTTTACATTCTCTCACAAATTTGGATCTCTCGGTAACTGTCGAGTAGACTGTATCATCTTGATGACGTCACGTCTACGTCATAGGAACGACGTGTTGGTAGGAAACCACAGATGAGTTTGCAATCTCCTTTCTACCGCCATTGTTTACTTGAGGTTCGGGTCTCAGAGAAAGATGCCATGGATAAACAGGTGATTCAATTTTGATTTTTTTTTAACACTGTTGAGTTGTATACTGATTTTTTCCCCATTTTCATTTAATTTATTGTTTTTATAATTTCTTATTTAGAGTTCCGCCATGAATTTTAGAAACATTGGACCATTTAAAATTAATGAATAAACAAATAAATAAATCAATAAATACAAATAAAGTAATAAATAAAGATGATTAAAATAATTAATCTTCTATCATCTTCCGATTCCAAAATAATGATGTCGTGTCAGGTATTTGAACACACTGATTCTGAATGAGACCCATTGAAGGTCAAAGAACGTTGACTCATCGATTTGTAACTGAAATTTAAAACCAACATTTTGGGGGATATTGAACTGCCTCCCATCCTGCCTGTAGATCTTCGAGAAAACAAGAATGTTCGAATTCGACATTTATAGCCAAGACCCAAACAAACAACAACACCCGATTCACATATACATTTAACATTTATTATTGTGTTAACCAATAAATGAATGATGGCAAAATAAACCTCATTTCTGTATAACGAAGAAGTTTTGTCAATATAAGTGCCCTTGCTCAATCATTATGTTACTTTTGAGACTGTATCAATGATTGAGTGTTACATCGTGTTATGTATTGGTTTGTAATAATGTTGATACTGCATAGGGCCTAGCAAATACTTCCCAAAGATGAAAACATCATATTTAAGTTGATTTTAGTTTCTCCAGAAATATGACCATGAACGGCAACTTAAATGAAAACTTGTGAAAATTCATAGTTGGTAATTTTGTTGGTTAAAGACAGGGTATAGTTGAAAGAAACAATGACAGAAACAAACAAACAAACACCCTTTCGTAGCATTGTGTGCTTTCAGATGTCTGAGAAATGCTTCATGGCTGAAAGCCTTTCTCAGATTCAAAATTTGGGGTACAAAATTACCTCTTTCTCGAAAAATACACAACTTCAAAGGCTGTCGTTTTCAACAATGTTTTATAATATCAACAACTCTACATGCAGTGCTCTTAGTAATTTATTTTTGGTGTAATTACCAAAAGTGCACCCCCCCTTTAAGTATATTTTCAGTCATAGTTGTATAATGATAAACACGTGAGTCAGGAGAAAATGCACAATTGTCCTTAATTTGTTTCCTTATGTTTTCAGATACAGTTTTCTGAAATATGACTTTCAAGGGGTATTATTTCACAGAAAAAAATTGGTTCCAGTAGGCCCTATTAACTTCATAATCAGTAAACTTTCAGACCAAACTTTCAGACCAAACTTTCAGACCAAAATTGAACAATTGGTGTGTTTTATCATTACCAATTTTGTTTATAATACCTTCAAGTACAATTACCCATCATCCAAGAGAATTGTTCCGACTATACTGAAGTAAGAGTTTCATAATTTATGAGTCATAAATAAATCTGGGAAACAATTCATAAATGAATGCAATTTAACCAACATGTTATTGATTTATTTAAAAAAATTATTGTAGATTTTATTATTGTATTTATTTTTTAAGACTGAAATATATTTGACAGTAATGTTGATGACTAATCTGATTGAAAAACTGTTTAACTCTATTAATCGTCCGGATTGTTTAAAGAGAAATATTGTAGGTCTAATATTTTATTCCCATTTAAGATTCAAAATGATATGCTTCCTGTAATGGTCTACATTATAAATAGCAATTGTATTTACTATGAATTGAAATACATGGTTGTTCTGTTTTTGATTATTTGCAAAGTAAAGTTAACAGTGTATACTAAAATTTTCTTTTGTTCTTGCTGATGTATAATTTTACCGAAATATAGAAGTGTTTAAATCTGATTTTACATGCAACAAAATAAAAAATAATATAATATGCCTAAACGTTAGCCATTAGTTCTTTCATTTCACAGCGCTTATTAAAGATTAATTTTCTTGAAAAAGTTAGAATGAATCCTTGGTTATCAAAGACCAGTAAGGCCTACTGTCAAATCTCTATAACATGAAAACCATTTTTGGGTGGGTGTAGACAAGAGCGATCATACCATTCCAGGCACTGCTGGGAAGCACAAACCACACCATACGCTGTTTATGCAGAATCTACTGGCGCAGGTCAGTTTCAAATGTAAACAAAGTATGGCATTTTACCCTACTTCATCTACGTGTAAAATCTGTGACATTTATGCCGTAGATTGTTTATTAGCCAAACGATGATTGGTGAGACACTGGGTACATTTGACATGCTGGAATTATGTTTGCTGTACAGTCGAGGTATTGTAATGTAATGAGAAATTTATATTATACATGTACAATAACTTTGTCGTTTGACATTTTGCTTGTGGGTTAATGTTTTAAAAACAGGGATATTAAAAACAATTGTCAAAGACCAGTATCCTCACTTATCCCAACATAAGCATACAATTACAAACCTGTGAAAATTTGGGCTCATTTGGTCATCGAAGTTGCAAGAAAATAATAAAAGAATAAACACCCTTCGTTGCATAAAATCGTGTGCTTTCAGATGTCTGAGAAACTGAAGCCCTTCTCAGATTCAATTTGTTGGGGGTAAAAACGTAACTTCTTTCCCAAGAACTACATTACTTCAAATGTTGTTGTTTCTACCAAAGCTCTCCAGTGCTCTTTACCAACTAAGTTTTTATTACATTTTTGGGGGAGTAATTACCAAAGGTATAACCTCCCTTTATAAGTAATTTCAATTAATTGTTTGTCAATGTCTTTGATGAATCGTCACAATAACTTCTCCTGTTGATTGCTTAATTGTATTCATATAAATTCAAAGAACCTTGTTCCGATACTCTTTTATTCGCCTAAATCTCTCCATGTAGTTACCCTAACTCGATCCTGTTGTGTCACCTAACAGTTGTGTTCTTAAAATTTTTCTTCTATTTGAGTTCCTTATTCGTCGATTCGATTTTTTCCCCGTTCTTTCTGAATGAGCTTTTTTATTTTTCTTACCTACATTATTTCATTTCGTTACCTACCTAACCCGCTATCCTAAAAGATTGTGTTTTATAACAAGAGGTACGTTTCCTCTTATAGTTTACTTTGCACAACTTTGTTGATTTTGTTTATTATTTACTTTTGATGTTTTACTTTTGTATCCGATATGGCACTCGTGTCAGTAGAAATGACAATGTGATTATGCTATTTCCACATTTGTCTCCCCTAGGATGGCGCAAAGACTCTCCGAACCCATTCTTATGGTTTCGATTCCAAATGGCTTCACGCACATTTCTGTCGTCGCTTTCTAAAGACAACTAGGACATACATGCTCCATAACCTCTATGTTCAGCTTCTGCAACTTCAAATTCCCTTTTTTTCTTCTTCTTTTTTCCCAATAAATTTTTGGATGTTGAGACTGTTCGAGTAACCCACATTAAGTTTATTGTTCACCAACTTGTTGGTGTGAGCTTGAATCGACCTTTCATAAAAGGTGCGCCCACGTCGTTAACTAAAGTTATTTCCAGGATCCTTGTGAAATTTCACCCTAAGGAAAAGACTGATTTATTATAAGCAATGACAGGGACGCATTATTTGTCACAGATTATCGGTTCATTAGGGTGAAATATATATTTATAGTGTTGCAATTCTTGCACCAGGTCTGCAAGCGATGTTTTTTATTATTATTTTTTTTCCACAAACTTTTTATTTAAGATTTGTTTACCCTGGAAGTGAAAGAAACACCAGAGCTCTGTGGACATTTCTACAAAACATAATTTTATTTCATAAACTAAAGCCCCCCCCAAAAAAAGAAAGAAAAAAAGTTGCCCTGCTCGAGTTATT
Organism: Leptasterias polaris; assembly: GCA_037783415.1. NCBI lineage: Eukaryota > Metazoa > Echinodermata > Asteroidea > Forcipulatida > Asteriidae > Leptasterias > Leptasterias polaris. The sequence continues at coordinate 77,824 of JAZGTN010000122.1, forward strand.
GTTTCTAAAGTATATAAATTAAGTAAGAATTCCAAAGTGGGCGTTTCATTCTAATTTTAAAATATTTTTAATTATTTATTGTTATCAAAAATAAACTCTTCGACCGAACGATATGACATCTAAACGACAAAACACAATTAATATTAGTACCATCAAATAAAAATATGCCGATTGTTACGCCCCTTCTTGATACGAATGTCAACCAACAATTTGTTTGTTATCAGAAACTGTGGCACTGCGTTCTCAATCATATCAGGAAGCGAAATGTTTACCGTGTTGATCTGTACTCTGTCCCCGCGTCAAGGGGCCTCGATACCCGCTGAATTCTGACCCGCTAATCGTGGGAAATAAGCGCGGCCGTGCAGTTCCTCTGTTTGCTCAAGCCACTCTCTGGTGATAAAATCAGCCTTTTTGAAACCAGGAAAGATTGGGCAAAATAACGGTTGTTAAATTTCTAGCATTTATTATAATATTTGTATGCTACCCGTAACGATATTCGTTGCTGATAATTTCTGGTTTTGTTGCCATTTATTTATTGTAGATACAGTACTATTTACTCGGTCACCGTGTAAAAACTCAATCAACAAATTAACCCAATGTCCTATTATTCCTCAGCTTTCCCATTTTTCTTTTATTTATCTTTTTATTTTTTACATTAAATGTTTTTACACTAAAATGTAGTATCATTTCGTTTTTGTTGTTGTTTTTATACTTTTTTTTTAACCTTTCGACTGTTTTAAACAAATACTTTTGTAAATAATATATACAATGAAATTAACATGTGAACATTTCATTTCAAAAGGTGGTACTTCTTTTGAGATATCTTTGGAGCTGTTTTATGTCCACGCATAAAGAATATTAATCCATAATTGGAATGGACAATAATATGAGAAACTGTTCATGCATGGATCGTTTCTTAGATTGAGCATTTAGAAAAACCCTTTCTTTAAAACCACAATCATTAATAGGGAATCGTTTCCCCAAAATGTTATTTTATCAACAGTTATAGCGCTTCTTACCAAGTAAGATTTTACGGTCATTACCTTTTGGAGTAATCAAAGGTTAACCCTATTTTTAAATGATGAAAGGGAATGGAAATGTAAAAAGAAAAAACAAATTGAGCTTCTTTGTACAGACCCGCTCAATTCTATCGAATTAAGTTATTTTTACACAGTTTGTTTATATCCATAGACTGTTTTACTTTATGCCATGAAGGTAAATGGACATTAATGCTACAATCTGAAAATAAAACTCCACACAACTTGTGGAATATTGGTGTAAGTGTATTTTTTTTTGTAGACATGTTTATTTGGTTTTAAAATAAACGATTATGATTATATGTGTCCTTTGTGCGTACAGTAATACCCAAAGCAATGCTAAAGGTTTTTTTTTTCCACACAAAACTCAACTCCCATTCATCCATTCACATCTTCGATGACAAATACTCTATGTGGACAAATTTCCTGTATTGACTTTTTCTGCCAGAAACACAATTGAAATATTTCTGTCTGATCGTGGAGGCTGGCGTGGTGGGTGTTTTTCAGAGCGAAGCTAGCTTTGTTTAATCAGACATTGCAAGCGTGTCACTGCTTTAGCTGCCTGTTCATATAGTTTTAAGGTCATTCTAAGGTTATGTTGTCAACACGCTTCGTCAATATCTACTATTCATGCTGTACAGTCAGTGCCGGGGTAAGCGGATTGCTTGTTTACGGCTTCTACCATTGAATAAACACTTCTGGGTTCGAGCAAACCAAACCCTGTGTGAATGAGGATGACCTGGGTCAGGTCACTGGATGGTACTTTGTTTGATCGGTGTATAGAGAAATTACATTATTACTCAGGCGATCTGGTTACCAGCTAAGACTAACAAACTTGACAACGTGATGAGGAGAAACTAGAAGGGAGATAGGTCGAGAAAGAAATGAAACGTGTACTTTGATTAATTAAATTCTCTTGATAATTGACGTCCTCGGAATATACAGCATTTATTTCAATCCACGACTTGGAACTTATCCACAAGCATAGAGGATTGTTCTGACCAGCGTATTTGGAGTAAATTCCGTGGAACAATTATGTTTCTGTGTAGAGTCCTCCATCTTGGAACCAGGCACACCGAAGCCACAACTCGGTTGTAGACTGGTTGGAACAATTTCGTCAGCGAAGCACAAACTAAGTCACAAAAAACGCATGTCCTATCCAATGAAAATAAGCATGCACAAATAATTGCCTGATAAAAATGATCAGTATGAAACACGAAAGCAAAGACACTGCGTTCAAAGCAAGGATATTATTCAATTTGAAGGCATACTCTAATCAGATGATAAATTCTACAAATTATTATCCACGGCTCTTTCCAATTTCAAGAAAACCTCCCGTTTTATGTGTTTCTTTGCATTTCATTTCATTTAGTTTTTATGTCCGTTAACAAAAAACTACGGGAGTAATTTGTAATACAGAGCAGAATATGTCACCTGAATACGACACGTTTACGACATAATGAAATCCTATGAGTAAAAGGTCAAGAGGGAAGAGTTTGAAGTCCAAGTGTGTCGAGAGTTCAGTACCTGCAAGGCCAATAGAGGGCGTGAGGCAAACTTCGTCCACGGTGGGTAAACATTGATTAATATAATTAAACAAATGCAGGGACCCGCTTTCTTTAGATTTTTTAACTCGGGTTAAGCACATGTCCCGTATGTCTTGCTCCCTGAGAAAATCCTGATAAAAATTCACCACTGTTTTCCAAAATATTGAATTTAATAACTCCAACCTTCTTGGTTTGATGGACAACTGGGAACCAAAATACTTGCCACCAAAGTTTCTTTGTAATGCGATAAATATTGTCGTTTACTTTTGACAGGTGTTCTGTGAAAATATATTTTCAATAACAGCGCGTATGGGCGGACAGAAGGGGAGTCGTTGGGCACGTGTCTCGGTAATTGTTTCCAATAGTGGTCTAAACACCATCATCACGTGACACACACGTGTCCCTATGTCGTAAAAAGGTTTTAAAAATGTGAGAATGAACGGAAATTCTTATGAAACGGTTGGAGACATTCTCTTTGAATTTATGGAAAGTCCTGCGTATATAAAATCTGAATTGCTGTGTTGCAACTCACTCCAAATGCTGGTCGTAAAACGACAACAAAGTAACAGTGGATTCAAGACCAGATTAGGTGCAAAAATACAGTGTGGCTTGAGGAGTGTGCAATGCACAATTTATTGTCTGAAATGAACTGTTGTCACTTTTCCGTCTAAAACTCCCCCTTGGAGGACCTCATCTAAAAGAGAACCAATAGTGTGGCGAGGGGGCTTTATAAAAGACGAATGGTGTTGTGTTCACGGATCTTGCCGAAGGCGATGTCCGTGCCTGCAGCCGTAACCAGAAGCCCGGGGCTTTGTCCTTCTAACCAAGCCAGGATATGTGTATTAGTTTGTTTATTATTTTGTGTTTCTTCATTTTTGTTTGTTTGGGGATGGTACAGCGAAAAAAATACCTTTAACCCCCCCCCCCCCCCCCCCTCTCAAATTGGAGCCGTACATTGCATGCAAGGAAGTTAAAAGTGGCTACACAATCGAGGCGGTGTAAAGTGTTCTGCTTCGGCCAATTTCTGCTGGGAAAACGTTGTGAATGTAGTGCATTCTGTTCTACCAACCAGGCTCCTAGTAGATGCTACTCATGCATTCATCATCCAGCCCCAGGAGTAGGTACTTGCAACGTGACTCTGGTGGTGGCAGTTGATTTGGGTCGATAGCCCAAATCGGTTCAGTGGAGCCCTCACCTTGAAGTAGCCGTCCGTGGCCTTGTGCAGTAAGGCGACCTCTCAATAAAAGAAAACAAACAAACAAACAAAAACAACAAAGAGTTCTCCCACCGGAAACACGACAAACATTTATAAGACTGGTACAAATTCCTAAGACTTGTTGTTCTGTCCAAGGGTGATTTTTAAGCCCTCTTCATTTCATCCATTGTTCTACAATCTCATAATATCGTTTCTTAATGTGTTGTTCTCTTTGTTTCTTTGTTTCAATATCTCTTTCTGTAATTATTTCATTATTTTCTTTGATGTCCTTTTCTCCGATATTTTGTTCTGTCTTTTTTTATTTTGTAGTTATTTATTCCTTTTATTTTTAAGATTTTTTTTTCTTTCTTTCCCTTTTTTCAAACTGTCTTTCTTTCTTTTCTTTTATGATTTTGTGCAGTTAATTGCAGTTAATTGCAGTTAATTGCAGTTAATTGCAGTTAATTGCAGTTAATTGCAGTTAATTGCAGTTAATTGCAGTTAATTGCAGTTAATTGCAGTTATTGACGAAGAACATCAGGAAAACGATTTGTGCACACAAAATGAACCGTTTTTATTTATTTCTAAATCTAAAGGAGATGCAACGTAAATTTACCGACAAAGCTCCAAATCAACTCCACAAATCTCACCACTCCTGCCCGAAAACGAATTTGAATGATCGACCAATTGTACGGTGCGAAAAGCTGCTAAGACTTTGAATGTTGTTTGAGTTATTTTTTAAATTGAATGGTAACAATTAATCGCAAGACGCAAAAGAACATACTTTGCTTGAACATAAAGTGATATAAACTCCACTTGTACCGAAAAAAAATGATAACAAAAAAATAAACGTACTATGCAAAAGTTTGAAACATATGAATTGATGAACAACAACATTGATTAAGTAATTTAATACACTTTAATTTGAGAAGACGTTAATAACATTAAGTCAAATAAATGTATGACAAGTCAATCAAAAACATCACTCAATTAACATTTGTAAAAATTATTAAAACTGTTAATAAATAAAAGTTCTGAAACAAAAAAGTGATAGTGAATTACTGTTTTGAGGAGCTTTCAATTTGGCGTGAATGACGCAATGTCTAAATTGACCGTTTATTTGCCGATTGGTTTATCCAAATTATTGAACACGATACACACAGCTATCAATAATGGAAATTTAGGGTATGATATCATTGCACGTTGCTCGTGAAGGAATACAAAATAAACCTAAAAAAAGTAATGAAGTTTTCTCGCAACTTAGAGAGAAGGCTACAGGCATAAGTTTTATGATACAAGAGGGCGCTATGACTCATTTCTTAGAAGACAATTCTGTCACGAGGTGAGGTTGGGGAAGAACGAGAACCAGGTTTCTCTCAGACTTCCTGATAAGGACGGCACGAGGGGGAGGATACCCTGGGGAGAAGGATGACTTTCACGTCAGGTAATGTAAATCATAAGACTCTCTAGTTTTGAACTGAAACATTATTTTAAAGACGGTCTTAGCAATTTCATATTAATTTTTTTCTAAACGCTTAGAGCTGCGTTTTCAATAAAACTCAAAGACAGGATAAGGTTGTAAACGCAAGATAATGTAATAAAGAAAACACATGTTGAGGCATGACACATAAATGTCATCAACAACAAAGGTCAATGCTAATCAAACAAATAACAATACTAACTTGCATCTGGGGCTTCTTGGGTTCAAATCCCACCCGAGTAGTTTGCCTGTGGACCCCCCCCCCCCCCCCCGGACTCGGGAGGTACTTAGTCTACAATGTGTATCATACCTCGGGTAATGGTAAAACTACACAAAAATACTAAAAACGGATCTAGATTTCGTTTTGAAAAATCCAGGGTGTATGTCCTCTAATTAATTCGATGTTATACGATATTATACGTAATTAAATTATTTATGAAACAGCTGCGTAGTTTTTGAATCACAGAAGATGCATATTTGTGTATTTCGAACTTGCAGTAAACTTCCACATTCCATCTCTTCTGATGCTTCCAGCTTTCAGAATTGTTATGTAAATTAATTTGACTTCAGGTTCACATTTAGGTTCAGGTTGGCTTTGTACTGTTTTATCGTAACATTCACATCCTCGGACCGGAACCGTGCAAGTATAGCTTCTGATAACGTGAGTTTGTTTCAATAGTTTTTCCTGATAGATCTAAATCTTATTTAAAATAAAATTATTGCATGATTTGATAAAAGATAAGAAAATTTACTTCTGAAACGTGAAGAGGGCGCACTCCATATCCCCAACGCAGCCTGGCAGTGTTAATGCAGAGAGAATGTGTCCTTTTATATCTCGTGACTTTCTGTTCACATCTGATTGACTATTTTCGATATATCTTATTGTTTGCTGGTTTATTCAATTGTTCGTATTCTCGTCTGTCAAGAAAGACTCCATTTGGGTTCAAGGACAACACGATCAGATACACGAGATGATCGGCAGTAATTACAGTGGAGTCCCGTAGATCCACTCCCCGCCACCCCACCTCCTGCAAATCCCCACCTCCCTCACATCTCATTAACCCGGACGGCGGTAGGCCTATCAATTGCATTTGTTTGTAAATCCATTATTATTCGAGGACAAACTATTCCGCAGGCATTTTTTTTCGGAATAATAACTTAATCAACAATTTTATTTGTTACAACTACATCGGTGAAACTTAAAACAACATAATTGCAAAGGACACTTTTAAACATTCGTTAAAAAAAATAAAAAAAAATACTATAAACTAATTTCAAAAGAAGAATAACTTGAACCAAATCAAGGCAAAAAATAATGGGGAAAGGGAAAGAGGGGGGAAAAAGAAAAGAAGACATAATGCGTTAACAAAAACGGGTAGTCGACGGGGCTGTGTCCTTTTCCGTTTACTAGTAATAATACTAGGGTAAAAAGTGGGATGTTGACGCTTGATAAATTCAGAAGAAAAGCTTTGTTTCAATATTCTTAGCTTTTAACTGAAATTATTTGATCTTATTGTGTTTTCAAGTGATCTTTAGCTTGTACTTAATGAACAACGCTAAGTCGATGGACCCCCTGATTCCTCGACGAATAAATCATCAACAATAACAAATGCTTTATCTTGTATTGGGAACATTCAGCCTTTCAGAAAGGCTCTACTAGGGTAAAAATGTCAGGCCATTAACTGAATTTTTGCTTTTATACCATAATTCCTTCAGGTTAGTAAGCAGTTTGCAACAGCTAATTTCATTTTCTCAAAAACACAGTATTATAATAATAAAATAATAATAACGAAAACTTATATAGCGCCAAAGTCCGCCTAACACTAACAGACACTCAAGGCGCTTCACAGAGAAACAATTTTAAAAGGTAAGACCAAAAAACACTTTATCTAAGTAATTAACCAACAAATCTAAGAAATTCTAAAACAGCAAAACAGTTGTAAAAAACACTAACAAGTCTTAAAAACATCCCCCAAAACCTGGACCAGCCAGTAGCAGAAGCAAAACAATTACATAATGTGTACGTCATTTTACATAATGATACAACCACTATTATCGAGTTGTAAACCATAAAGGATTTTAATAACAGTCAGGGTGCTGTAACATTGGATTTAATTTTTTAAATAAAGTTAAAACAATGAATAAAAATATATAAAAAAATGCTCCCTTTGTACATTGAGACTTAGAAACATTGATTGCATTACTGAGACGACTCATTTAATTCAAGAGTTTTTGTCGAATTTTCGTATCAGTGCAGTGTGTGTGTGATTTTGATTGTTATTTAAGTTATCGAAATAAAATGTTGTTGTATAACTTTACTCAATGTAACAAAAAAATGATTATAAACAAAAACAAAAATAAATTTGCAAATATCGACTATATCAAACTGCTTCGTCTATAATGAGGAAGAAGCTGTCTTATAAATGTCTTATAATATAGATAAATTAATCAGAAATTGGCAATAAAATACACAAAATAAGAGCGAAAGAGAGAGAGAGAGGGAAAGGGGGAGAGAAAGGGGGGTCAAGTAAAATAGTAGTAATAAAAAAAATTGTACTAATATTAAAATTAAACAAAATAACGAGTGTAACAAATTGTTATGAACGTTTGGTGTTTTTGTTTTGTTTTTGTTTTTTAGGTGTCATCTGGCCCGACCCGCACTCCCGGACCATCTCCACTTACAAGGTTTGAAAATAAATGATTTGATGCAAATGAATTAATATTAAGAGGGAACTACAAAACAAAATAAAGCAAACAATTAATACCCAAACAAATAAAGCAAACAGCTCAACACCAAAACAAATAAACAAACAAACAAATAATTATGTAGGCCTACTGATATTTTGTGATTGCCTTTGTTTTCTAATTTTTGTTTTCTCAACGGTAATTTTGTATCCAAAGCTCCCCGAAGCATGAAGCCTTGTTGCGTCACTGCATCTACCAAGAACATTTGTTTACAGCCAAATTGTGTGTTTGTGAATGAAGCCAGAAGTTAGTTTTGCCAAAATGTGATAAATTTGTCCGTGTCAAAGGTGGGAACAATATGGATTGAAAAGACTGTGTTTATTAAGATAAGGCTTTTGCAATCGGCTTTAGTCTAGTGAAGTGCCGTACGCCAGATTGTTGATATCAGCAGATGCTGGTCCACTCTTTATTAAATGAAAACAAGCTCTGTCAAGATGACTCATTGATGTTTAAATAGTCCCTTTTCCCCCCAACCAACCCCCCCCCCTGTCTATTTTTACTAAGGTGTCTACGACCTCCAACTTCACCGATCTGGCAATCTCGGCTCATCCTTTAACCAAGAAAGCATCACCCGATGACGCGCCTCGCCGTCATTTCAACCGACTCCACGGCACAACAGCTCGGTCGGCTAAGCCACTCAGTTAACTGGCGACTGTGATTTCCCCCTCGCGCTGCTTGTCCAAATTAAGCAGTCAAACACCAACCCCGGTTAATTCACCGGGACAGCAATGATATCGAACGAGACAAAACTGCGAATTTTGTTTAACCGAGTGATAAATATTATCGGCTAGGCCGTCGCAACGGAAAACATTTTGACAAACCGGGCGACAAGCCGAAGAAGGCGTATCCTCGCCGGGGGTATAGACGAATATTACGGCGAGTCTATCACCTCGTATCGCGCTGATTTATTATAATGGCCTGTGCAAATAAATAGCTCTGATTGCATTTATTTTCACTTGTCAGTGAATAACACTAGTGATGACATGGCCCTATTCTCAAGATAAACACAGGGACTTTGTTGTGTTCTGGATTAAACTGTTCCGATGGGAGACACGTCACACGCTGCATAGCCGACTTGGCAACACTCAAAGTACATTGACTCCAATCCACTGGCTTTAGTAGTCAGATTTTCGTACTATTTCCAAATAAAATTATATAATAGTTTTTTTTTTAAATATTCAGAATTGAGAGAAGGCATACTCTAATTTAATTAGTTCAATTTGTTACAAATATACGACGAACAGTTAAAAAACAAACATTTTAGCTAAACATTTTGCGGAGCTCTTAATTACGATACTTTTAAACACTTGTATAATAAATCATTTAAATATTACGATATTTAAATAAATGGGCTGAAAAGTTACTAAACTTTGAGTTTCTTCTAACTGTTCGTATGGTGTCTACAAATTTGCAATGATTGGCAAATTAACTTTATAATATCATTGATTTATAGTACGGAATGCAGTAAATATATTTGGAGTGCTGAGGGGGTACGCATTATCCAAATACATTTGTTTGTTCAATTCAAACTTAATATAACAAAATAATAATAACTATAAAACAAATAAAACGTTATTCTGATAAGATTTTTCAACTTAACAAATGTTACACTAAAAATAATGTCAACAGGTTAAACCAATAAACTGTTGTTATGAGGTTTGCTAATGCTGTTTGAAACTAAACAATAATAGGCCTACCTAAAACCAAACTTCTTAACTTCGCAATTTCTGTTTGTGAACGCAGAATTCACAAAACAACGGTAAGTAAATAGCATAACCAACCTCAGTTGTAAATATTTTTGCTTAAAAATGAACCTTCCGGGGAAAAATAAAGATGCCCTGCACATCATTTTAGTTCTTTTTTGATAGAAACGTGTCGAACAAAGATTGTTTAACCCCTGAGAAAAAAAAGGGTTCACAATGTAATGACCATTCTGCAGGTAATTGCTCCTAAAATAATCTGTTAAAATTTAGAGGATGAAAATGACTGCGACTCTCGTTAAAGCGACGCTAGATCTTACCTATACGTGTGACATTTTAATGATGGATGTACGATAAAACATACTTCATATAAAATCAAAACTGTTTGCTTATTGGGTCTGCGTCTCATGAATAATTTAAGTATCTCAATTCCAGTCCTTGGAGAATTCCGAGGCGCTTTGTCTCTGCTTATAAATCGCAACATCAATTTGTACTTTCCGTTCGGGAAGCTAAACGTTACATCAATATCGAATTTCACGTAACTCCGGTTGTTTCAGATCCATGTATAATTTCGGAATAATAGGGTCATCCTGTCAATGCAATCACGGGATTAAAGATGGTCTAGTAACTGCGTCTGTGCAAATTATTTAGAATTGTGTTATCTATTCTTTAAACAGAGATTTTTCCCCACGTGATTACAATGTCTTTACTAAAACATAAATATAAAGTTTAGACTGGTACCAATCTTCCTCAGAAGTATAAGCAGTTTGCAATTATATATAGACCTATATATATCATTAACACTAGGCCTATATATTAACACTATATATATATTTTTTTTTTTCATAGTCTTAAAATACTACAGTTAGTAAAAGACAACAACATTTTGTTAGCTCTTCGATTACGCAATATTTACCCGGACGAGTGCACCAAATAATGATTTGCCGTCATTGTTATTATTTTATTCATTACATTCCAACGATATTTTTTCGTTGCATATAGGTCTTGAAAGTGAGAGGATTTGAAAAAAAAGAAATCTTTATCCGTTATAATCCAACATATAATAAGTTTTAACGTAGTGAGAACCCATATTCTTTCAAATTGTAAATGAAAGAGCTTTTAATCTGTCTTTAACATAACAATTATATAAATGTATTTATAATTATTTATTAATAAAAAAACGACAATAATAATGGCAATATCAAACATACATTATTTAAAAACATAATATTCACCATCATCTTCAAAGCGTTTGAAAAGGATTCAGTTCCATTTAAAAATTTTCGATCTGGTAAATTAATTATCAAATAATATACTTAAAGGGAAACTGACTCTAGATTTTTTAATATTGTTGGGGTGACCAAAGACAAAATTATTGACTAGAGTGAACTTGAACTGACCTCAAGATTAACGTGCTCGGGAGATCGCCGACATTAGGGCTAGATAGCTCCACTGGTAGAGCGCGGCACGTTAATCCGGAGGTCGCAGGTTCAAGTCCCGCTCTAACTTTGTTCAAGCAAAATTATTTTGTATATTAATTGTGCTACACAGACTCCCAATAACAATTCTTCTTGTGTCTTTTAAATCTGGACCCCTTTTCCCCAAGAAGCTACCGGTTCGTACCGGTTCGTCTGTCTCCAATGCCAGTCTACATCTACAACCAGTAACAGTTCCTTTTGTAAGTACTGAATACTGAAAGTTGATACGGTGTTACTTTCTGGAGGCGAATGCTGGTATGGCCGGCGTTTATTTACATGAGAATGGTCTTTAACACTAAAGCTTGGGCGGTGAGTACGGCCATCCTTCATCGGGACCGGGCCTTTGTTCGATCCCGCCTCCACGGATCCTCATGGCCGGGAGCTCCACCGCTGACTCCCAACCTCTTAAAGGGATTGTTCATTATCAGTAAATAGGAAATAACTAAATACCAACAATGTTTCAAATGTGTTGCAATATGTTGGTGAAAGTATTGTACATAGGCTATATTACAACCCTGATATATCATATTATACGAAATAGATTGACAATAACTCGCCGAAGGGAAAACAACTGTTTTGGGGGAAACAACTGTTTACCAAAAAGAAGTTTTATGATGTGATGCGTGGATGGAATTATGGAAATGGCGCATTTCAAATCTATAATTCTTGTTAATAATAATTAGCAAGATACACTGTACAATAACCATTAACCGTAATTAAGTTGGCAGAAGTTAGTGTTATTTTAACACCATATATGCTGTAAATGTTGATTCTGTTTATGTATTGATATATGACAACACTCATGGTGTCAATTTTAACACCCCATTTGTTGTAGTGTACTCTCCTTTAGACCTGTGCAAGGATGCAACCCAACATAGCCCTGGATCATACTTCTTCCTTAAAGTAGACCTTCACGACCACACCCAATCATAACCAAACTTAATTCTGGTTTTGCATCCCTCAAATTTGGGCAAGTTATTGTTACCACAATAATTGCATAGAAATGTAGAAAGTGTTTGCTCCTTAATACTCAAACCTTCATTGTGATGAATTTACGTTATGAAAAGGGCAAAGTAATTTTTTAGGATTTGTTCTAAAACAGTTATCAAATAATATTCTGAAAAGTTTGCATCGACTATATTAAAATGACATGCTGTCTGTCAATAAAACAAAGATTATTGGCTCAGATGTATTTTCAAATAACGTATCCAGTCTTCAATTCCACAATGAATAAAGTACGTTCGGGGTAATTGTTGTTTGAACAGTCACTGTGTTTAAATACACAGGTTAATTACTTTGACACTTATATAAAATAACAAAAAGTTAATGGCCTGACGTTTCAACCCTATCAGAGTCTTTCTTAGCCGTCGAGAAAGAACTCTACATGCTCGGGTGGACACGTCAGACCAATAACTATTGCTTTTGCATGTAGGCCTATATATCCTTTTGGTCGGTAAGCAGTTTGCAAAAGCTAATTCTGTTTTCTTATTTAGACATTTTGTAACTTGCTATCATTGGTGACACCAAGTCTTTAACATTATAGTTTAATTTAGTCAAATGAAAAGGTTTGATGCAACAAATGCACTTCTTACACATCTGTTGTGCTAGTCTTCACGACCAAGCCGTTTCGGAAGTTGGTTGTACTTTTTTTTAAAACGTGAAACTCTCCGCAGAAGCCAGTAATTCGTATTGACAGTGTTAGTGGTAATTCTCGAACAAACGTGAAGACTTGGGGCTGCATTCCTTTATCATTTCTCCCCCGGTCATTAGCGTCTGGTGTTGAATATCACTTCCGATTTTTGTAGCAAGATCAACTCTCTGGTAATTGACAATCTTTGCTTTACTACAAATATCTTTAAGTGAAATGGTTACACATTTTTAACCGGGGGGGGGGGGGGGGGGGGGGCTTGCACTCTTTACGCTAATCGTCATTTGCCCGTTTTAATCATTTTAAATCTCCGAAAACCTGGAAACACAATATCTGTAATATCCTCATCGATATAGATTTTTCCCCCTTGGAATTTGACAGTGTCTTCTCGTTTACATATCAAATCAATCTTTTTAAAATATTGATGACCTTTTTGGCTTTATTCAATTCCCCTATGGATATCATAATCTTCCATAATAAACTGAAATCGGGTCTTGGCCATTTAGATGGAGACAAAGTGAGGACTAACGTCTGGTCGGTGATATTTGGGGTTTGACATCCAAGGACCACGGGGTTGATGGTCCACGCCGGCCAAACTCAGCGAACAACTCGGCTTAGACCGTGAGTTGCTGAAGGGGGGCGCGGGGACCGATCATGCATAACCAAGAAGCAAAAATGCTCTTTCAGCGTTCCTGCGGAAAATTATCTTTTGGCGCCGGAGTTTCACAATCGGAGACCAATTAAGCCAAGCATCCAACCACGGCAACTCGTCTCCCTCAAAAAAAGCTGCATCTAATATGATCCCATTCTCGCCTTTCAGCACGTCAGTTATTGGATGATCAAGGTCACGTGCTTCAGACGGGGGGAAAGTGAACGCCACGGATGAGTAATGTATTGCTACGGACTGACTGGATGCTATGCATGAACCGTATCCAACTCAACCCATATACAAAACAAAAATAGTTCAAATTTGACAATTAGTTAGTTTAGAAGCACCGTGTGAGGATGACTGCCACCACAGCTTGCGGAGTCGATCCCAAATTCCCCCCGTTGGAGGAGTATGCACAGTCCAGTTACATTCCAACGAACGGCTGCTACAATGCGGGTTCCCATTTCTCAAACGATAACCATAGATTCGCAGATACCAATTCCTCCACCGCTGTCGCCTCGCAGTTCCATCAAGACTACGAGAAATACCGGGTTAACTTTAGCGAGTGTGAACAGAACCGAGCTGCCGGGAACTTAGCGCATAACTTCAGCAGCTTCACGGCGGCTCTGGCCGGCGAGGGTAATGCGGACAGTTGGGGAGAGTACCAAACCACCGCAGACAGAGACAATGGCTGGACCAACATAGGGACTAGTAGTCCTTGTTTGTATAAACAAAGGGGAACTGGAAAACTTAGTAGTAATACTCAGATGCCAGCTCAACAGTTACCATTGTACCCATGGATGAAGAGGATACACGTCAACCCAGGTGAGTTTTTGCTCTACCCCCTCCCCCTGTCCACAAATCAAAACAAAACTATTTATCCGTGAGTCTTCTAACCCTCGAAAAATCTACCATGGTGCACGAAAAGGCCAGATCAAAATGTCAAGATGCTACACCACCATGGCTGGATTAAACAAAGCACTAAGAATCATCTGAAGATGATTTGTCAGTTTTACCATAGTGATTTGTTCTGTGACGTCACACTTAGGCTTAACAAATAAGATTGATTCGCACTAAAGAGCAATCTTAGCTCTTTGTGAAATCGTAAGACAACCAAACTCTTGCGGTGTTACCGAAAAGTTTGGTTTCCACCAAGTTGAAGTTTAAATTCCACCTTTAAAATCATTTAAAGTCAATGCATTGATTTGAAATAAAAACGTCTACGCAGCGATTCATAGTTTGTCAAACTGGGGTGAATAATTATTCGTTTGAATTTAGCTTACGGATGATTTCAGAATTTGTTTTAAAAGAAACCAAAACATGTGTGGTGATTTGATAACATTAGTTTTTACAACTTTTATGTCACAACCCACAGTATACTTTTATATAGCATAATTCCCACAATTTGTTTCACTCATTTTGTTTAGCTTAGTAAGTGAATTGTGAGCATAATTCGAGCCTTATACTTTTTGGATAACTTTTAAGACGTATGAGTTAACCTAAATGCCAATATTATATCAGTTCCATTTATGTTATGCACACTTCTGTCTATATTTTACTGTTCCATGCCCAAATTACTCCAATAATTTGTTACAATGGAAGGGAATCTATCCCATCTAGGTTGATATCCAGGCTACATTTCATGTCTCAAAAGATTATGTGGTGAGAGTTTTATTGCCATTAAAAGAAACACACAAACTTCTGATACTTTGACAATGCAACCAGTATTTTTTTTGTAAGCCAATACCTAATTTAGTTTTATATATAAATGAATACGAAAAAATCCCTGAAATGTTCACTTGATATTTCAAACGTGTTATGTTATAAACAAAACGGTAAAACTTATCAAACATCCCCATCAAAGTCATATGAAATAAAACCAATCGGTTTCCTGGACAAACGTCAGAAACTATAATTTATTGGAAACATCTCTCTTAACAAATTGAGTACTTTATGAAAAGTGCATATTTCAGCACACACTGTAGTTAAACTGCGCGTCTCTCTCATCAGATTCACGTGTGACAAATGATCGCAATACATTCATTAATTATCAAGTTCTGACCGGAAGCGATTCTGGCTTGCATAGCGCATTGGCAAATCTACGGTGTTTAAGCATACACATCTTGAAGTTTCACACCGTGTTTTCCTTTCAGCGGTCGGCAGTCGGTTAACTGCGTCCGGTATGGACAGCAAGCGAACCCGGACTTCCTATACTCGACAGCAGTTGCTGGAGTTGGAGAAGGAGTTCCACTTCAACCGGTATCTCACCAGGAGGAGACGCATCGAGATCGCTCAGTCTCTCGGTCTCTCAGAGAGGCAAATTAAGATCTGGTTTCAGAACCGACGGATGAAGTGGAAGAAGGATCATAACCTACCGAACACCAAGCCACGAGCCGGCACGACCACCCAGGCCGGTACACGCCCAGCTGGCCCTGCTAACTTCGAAGCTAACCCGGTAGTCGATATCAAGCAAGACACGCCGGAGAGCATGAGTAGCGACTCCTCGTGACTTAGGCTCGATTTCGTATCCTGTATTTTCCTGTCGTGTTTGTCATTTGACAGATTCATAACCGCATTTTGATTTTATGAAATGGACGTTTTGGACATTATCTCTACTGACGTCATCGTGTTATTTCGTTTTTTCATGGTTCATTGAAAATGGGATAAGTGGGAGACAGTCATTAAGGTGTGGGTTTGCTGTACCCAATAAAATAAACATATAAACATAATACAAATAATGTCATTGACTTATCACGATGATGAAATGGATTCCAAATGGTCTTAACCCACCTTAAGACCAATTCCTCGAATCATTTACTAGTATTTGTTTTCCTTTCCAGTAATCAGTGAATACCTTAGTTATTGGTTTAATATTGTCACGACAAAGGAATCCTAGAGAAACCATCCTAAAGAAACTAAACAATCAAATAAACACTGGTTTATGATGTACCATCAAGGTAAACAAAACAACAACAACAACAACAAGTTTTTGTTAAAAAAGAACTGTAAAAACCTTAAACGGGTTAGAGACTGATTTGGTGGTATTGTATTGAAGCGATTTCTCCCACCGGAAACACAACGGCATTTCTTCCAAGACAAACATTCATAAGTCAGGTTCGAATTCTCAAGACTTTTTCTTCTGTCTAAGGGTAAAGTTTTAAGCCGTCTTCATCTTAATACATTGTCCTACAATCGTACTTTTTATAAATTTTACTGATATTTCCGCATTCATCTCATTCATCTTTTCAAATAATATTTCGTATTTCATATCCTGATTAAAGAAACGGTATATATATTAGAAGGAACAAAACTGATCTATAAATTATTTACCAAACTGGTTTAAAAGCATTTCTTAATGCTTAAAAAACTCTTAGTGTAGTTTGTTAACTTATTAGTGTAGTTTGTTAACTTATTACTCATCCGACATTTTTGTTTTGTGAAAACGATAAAGTAGTTCATGTTCCTTGCTATATTGAGAACAAAATATGAACATGTGACTAATTTCTGAGAAAGATAACATATTACATCAAGTAAATGCATCAATCTATTTCCATATCATCTATTGAAAACGGAAAAGATGGATATGAGCGAACTTGAAACTGAAGAATATAACTTGAAAGAGAGGGTACAACGTTTGCTTGTGTTGATTTGAATCAATTTCAATCAAAACACAATAACTTGTTGAATGGGCGGTACCTCAACCTCATTGGAAGAGTCGATTCATATCATCCTAAATTTACACATCATCAGTTTAACATCTCTTTTCCAACAAAACACCAGGTAATTTTTTATGCGAAAAGGTATGACTTGTCATGTTCACATTTGGCTTATTTTGATTACAGCATCCTCATTAAAGGGCTGGGACACTTTTGATAATTGGCCTACTCCAAACATTAATTATCATAAAACTTACTTTGTAAAGAGCTCTGGAGAGGTTTTGATATTATAAACATTGTTAGAAACAACTCCCTCTGAAGTTATGTAAGAGGTAATTTTCACCCAACTGGGAACGGCTTCATACATGAAGCCTTGCTCAGGCATCTTAAATCACGCAATTAATATGCAACAAGGGTGTTTTTTGTTTTTTCTTCAATTGTTTTCTGCAACTTCGATGACCAATTGAGCCAAAATGTTCACAGGTTTGTTATTTTATGTTGGGATACACCAAGTGTATTTGGTCTTTGACATTTACCAAAAGTATACCCTGCCATGCCGATTTGTTAGGTCTTCAAATACTATTTGCTCAAATTGAATGCATCCATTTCTCTGGTGGATTGATACTTGGCTATTTTAAACAGCGAGCTTTTTTGTTGAAACTGGTTATTTTTCTGCAAGGACCAATCCTATACTATTGTCTGTAAGCCGACTTCAGTTCCACTGACCATCCAGAGGTGTTTATGTCATTAGATTAGTCGATAGCAAACAAAAATATTTGTTTCCCCTACATAAATGTTCCTTTGAAACAATTTCCCATGCAGACCAACTTCAGTCACGGTAAACTTTTACCACGCTAATCA
Organism: Leptasterias polaris; assembly: GCA_037783415.1. NCBI lineage: Eukaryota > Metazoa > Echinodermata > Asteroidea > Forcipulatida > Asteriidae > Leptasterias > Leptasterias polaris. The sequence goes on from JAZGTN010000122.1 coordinate 95,820, forward strand.
ATTATTGTTATTATTTAATAATTTAAGGGAATCTTTCACCTTCCCAAAACGATTTTATTCTACTCTGAATTTCTTTGGTTTATTTTAGTATAAAACGACAGGTATTCCTTTGACAGACTTAAGTGAAGTAAATGTTGCCATGCAAATATTTTGTTTTATTTTGTATACTTATTTCAGAGAATTTTACGAGTTTATTATTTGTTACCCGTATAAATGTTCCTCCAATTCCCCAGTTTTGTTGTGTGTTTTTCTGTTCTCACTTTCAAACGATAATGTATAACATTTTGAGAAACAGATCCCTTCTAAAGAGTATGTGTTTAGAAAGAGGGATTCAAAAACATTTCAGTTTGAGAAACGTTTCTGCAGATGGTGTCCAATCACGGATTATTCTCCTGCGTGAACATAACCACTCCAGAATTTCGGCAGTATCTCAAAAACGCTACCATCTTTTAAAATGGAATTTTCACAGGTTAGCTTTATGGTATATATCTACAAATGATTAACAAAATCGAACGGTTCAAAAAACCAAAGGTATACTTTGCCTTTAATATTTAAAATGATCTAGGCATAGATCTATTCCCGATCAACTGAATATTTAACTAAAAACAAGACCAACAGTCGTGTAACCTGAAATTGTATATAACTTAAACAAGTCAATTGATGTAATATATTATAATATAATTATATAAATATCATTCAATGTTGCATTTTGAATTTGACTGTTCTAAACAGTTGATCAAGTACAAAGTTGTAAATTTTCGTAACATGTCGTCACCAAAGTCTGTGAAAATAAATTAATCGTTGTTATGTGTATGTAAAAAACGAAGAGTTGAAGTATTTTCTTTCACACTGTTCAATGTTTCCCCTTCCAACAAAACACCGAGGTATGTTTAATCACCTTTTTAAAACTTATTTTCCTTACCAACAGAAAATGGCATATCAATAAATATATTATTAGGGCCTATATTTAATTGTTAATAACTCACTTTGTTTACATCTTTTTTGGATTACTTTTGATTCTCATTCACCTAAAGAAACGCAGATTGGCCACTTGAGTTACGCACTAGAATCAAAGTTTTTGTCGCGAACACACTTTTTTTTTTCTGGATACGTTCTATATATTTTTAGTTTTTATATATTTTTATTTTATTTTTTTATTTTTTTACTTTCCCTTAATCCTCTGCTCCTCTTTTTTGCTATACATGGACATATTTGTGTCTGTGCTTGTATTCGCCTCTGACGAAGGTCCGGTTTGGATAGAGAGCCACCTCCCCTGCTAGTTTTCTATATACATTTACATATAATACTGTTACTATATGTATATATTTTTTCTTTGTAGTTTATTTGGGCAATCATAACAGTTGGCCCATGGCTTTCAACATTTTAAAATTTTCTCAAGACCAACCGTTATTATTGCCGTGGAGCTCCGCTAGCATTGTCCGTCGGCAAATCGGCTAATTGATGCTGTCCGCAGAGAGACACAGGTGACCGATTATACCACAGGACGCTAAGTTGTCAGAACTCTGGGCCACTTTACCCCCCCCCCCCCCCCCCCATTGACCCACCTCTCCACGAACGAGTGTATGATACAATATGATCGAGTTAGGCATGAATGCATTAGCCCCGGGGTAGAAGCATGGGTATCGGTTCTATTTCGCTTCTGTTCAGTCAACGACTCATTTTGCCCATATTCATTTTAATATTTCATGCATCTTATTGTTATGGTATAATTTATGTATATTTTTTTGACTAAGAATCCTTGGCTAAGTGCATCTTTTGAATAACAATGGTGCATTGTTTGATTGCCGCAAACTTCAAAAGTGAAAAAAAGTGGAAATATTAGGGGGGGGGGGGGTTCATGTAAAAATGTAAGCATAATGATGTTAAATGTATTATACAGAATTGGTAGAGCTGACGATTTACAGTTTGCAACAATCCTTAAAAAAAACTTACAAGTGAATGCGTATATCGTATACAACTTTATCCACTTTAATTTCGTTTTTCTTTCAGATGATTTTTACTTTAAATCTGCGTGAAAGCTAACGTTGTAATCTGAAAATGAATTCAAATTAACATTGGATCTGACAGGAGAGACCAGACCACACCCGGTTCTTTTCAGAACTAACACACACACGTGTGTAAATACCGGCAATCGTGGACCCTCCTTTGTTCAACTCTTTGTGATAGCAACCGTGGACCACAATGCTTTCCTTTGTGATAGCAACCGTGGACCTATTGTCCCTTTTGTTATAGGTACCCGGTTTGAATGTGGTTACCTACCCTTCTCACTTGAAGAGTTTTACACACACACACACACATTGTTTTCCCCGCAAGTTTACTAATAGTTTTCCTTATGATCCGCACCATACAAAGCTTCAAACCTCACCTATTATTGTATAGTTTTCATTCTAATTGTGCAAGAATTAAAAACCGCGAAAATCAGTTATAATTGCGAATTAACTCTCCCTGCTTGCTTATCGGAGACTCTGGAATGAAACTTGCTGTCAGTATAAAAACCACACAAGCGAAAATAACATGGCTGTTGTTACGAATTTTAAACCGTAAATCAGGCGTACTAATACATTATTGACATTGGAACACCCGTGGGGAAACAAATTTCATGTATGATTTGATCAGTACCAAGTCATGTGCGATCGGTACACAGTGACTGTATGGCGAACACGCGCGCCTTTTACACGTCTCCAGAAATTACACCATCTACACGTCCGTGGGCGTATTGTTCAAAATGGCAGGATGATCTGTAGGCCACAGTATTACCGGTTTGAACGAATCAACAATTTATATTTAGAAGTCAATGCGGTGTTTTGTCATGCATTTTACAGCCCTAAGTGATAGATACTCTTACACAATCGAGGCCTTACTGATTTTGAAGAGTCGACTTGACCTTCGGCGCGTATTTTGATTGTGGGACCCGTTGCTTTCCTTCGTAAAATCTCTTGATCCGCATCTAGTCTGTGTGTTTGTTATTTACATGCAGTTACTTGTTATACTAAACACATAAACGTGCTACAAAAAAACACTTGTTTTAATAAACACTTGTTAAAGTGCACACACAGCTTCAAAAGTACACACTTGATATGCCACACACGTGTTACACTAAACATTTGTTACAGTATTTTGTTACAAGCAAAGCTGTAGAAGTGCACGCATGTTATGTACACACTTGTAACAGTGCACACTTGTAAGTTATCCAGTTCTGATTTGGCACTGCAAATTCATTTACTCCAACCGTGCCTGGCTGGTTAATAATAATATTGAGGTTTCATGGGATTATGTTATTGTGTGGGCCTTCATTATTACCACGGTTTTAACCCTGTGTGCACGACTTCATAAATATTGACAAAAAAAGGTGCGTTGGTTAAAATGTTTTTTATAACAGTTAGTTTTAGTAGAAAGTACAGTAACAAAGAAGGAAAAATATTTTAATATATTATTTCTTTTTAAAGCATTGGAACACAAACATTGCCCATTCTCTAGTTTGACCACTTAAAGGTATTATACAGGATTGGTAGAGCTGACAAAATAATCACAGACAGTGTTCATGTTTTGTGTAATCAACCACATACATGAAATAACAAACCTGTGAAAATTTGAGCTCAATTGGTCATCGAGGTCACGAGAAAATAGTGAAAAGAGACCTTATGTGTTTTCTGTTTTTCAAACATCGAGTTTATTAATATTATCGCGCGTGAGTATTGTTTTACTCATTTCTCAGAAACGATAGCATCTTAGGCAGAAATATTTTAAGGAACCCTTTCTACCATTACTTACTTTAAATCATGTAAGTTATGTGTGAATCTGTGAACATTTGTGTTTTTCGATTTTACCAATAGTGTACAGGGCCTTTAAGGAAATACATATGGCGAAATTATGCCAACAGCAACCTGTACCAAATAAACTTTCTTATGAAGATCATCGATAGTTCTGATTTCTGAAAACTGTTGAAAATGGGTGTTCAAAGTTACACCCTCCAATTTTAGAGTAAGTTGGCTTTGAACTAAAACAAAACGTGACGTTACAGCAATATTTGTTTTGAAAGAGCAGCGCAGATATAATAAGCGTTTGCGAAACTGACTTTCAGGCAGTGTTGTAGTCGAGTCACCTGTGTCGAGTCCGAGTCCGAGTCTCAAGTCACTTGGGTCGAGTCCGAGTCCGAGTCCCGAGTCACTTGGTCCGAGTCCGAGTCCGAGTCACGAGTCACTTGGTCCGAGTCCGAGTCCGAGTCACGAGTCACTTGTTTAAATATTGATTGCAAACCAAATGTCGTAAAATAAGAATTGGAAATGACAAAATTAAACACATTTATTTTAAACAAAGTTCTGTTAAAGTTTTTGTTAAAGTTGGTATAACCAAAAGAAACAATACGGGGCGGAACGGCAGATGCCATGATTAAAAAAATGTTGTACTACTTTTTACTAGTGACGTGACCAAACTTGACGTCGTGTGTGTGTGTCGACCATGTGTAGAAACTGGTGCAAACAACACACAGCCATCACAGTGCAATATGCAGGCTGTGTTTTACAGGTACCAGACATGCCATTACCCTGGTAATATGCATCAAGCACAAGCAGTGGCTATGGTGTTAACGTTGACAGAATACCAGCATAATACTGGTGTCGTGCATCCCAGTGTTATTATGCGTATTGAACATACGAATCGAACATACACGCGCTGTACGTAGATAGCCATTTACACAATAATCACGAACACTATTACTTGTAACACCACACGACAGTGTACTTATTTATTGTGCTAGACGTTAACTCCATGTGCACTCCGGGAATGACGATCGGATCATCGGAATTGTTTTTAATATTTAAAAAAGGCATTGTTTGTGAAAATACGTGACTCGAGTCACGAGTCATCGGGGACAAGTCCGAGTCATGATAGTCGAGTCCGAGTCCGAGTCCGAGTCTTTTGCAGACGTGACTCGAGTCAAGTCCGAGTCACCGAAATTGTGACTCGAGACGGACTCGAGTCCGAGTCCTGGACTCGAGTCATAAAACACTGCTTTCAGGCAACGGATCAAATTTCCAAATCAACTGAAACCTGTGCCGTTCCTTGATTACGAAAACATGGGAGATCTCTCCCTGTATTAAGTCTTATAACATCAGATCGCTGTTGCAGATGAAGCTTTCAGGTATTGATATTAAATAAATATTCACTGAAAAAATAAATAAACAAACTGCTTTATTAAAAATTAATTAACATGACATGTGCTCATCTGACACCTGCTAGTCTCAAAATGTATTGACTATCAAATCTTAATATGTTTAAAACAAAAACAAAAACACCAAAACAAAGTCTGTGGTTAACGGGTCAATAGTTTCAGATCCCAAAACTGTGAAGATTCTTCGAACCGAACAAAATGTTTGACGGTGCGAAGGGACTGTCTTTCACCCGTCCCTACCCTCGGGAATTCCTTCATCACAATGAGCAACATTAGGATTAAGTATTTCAAGAAATAGTTGTCAAAAAAATAAAAAATGTCGTGAATAAATTCCAAGTCACTGAAGTGGGGAGTGTGGGGAAAAATAAAGAATTCCCATCGGACACCGGTTATGTGAATCCATTGCGACAATTCTAACACCTTTGTCCTGGTCACTCGGCGAAGATTTTGGCAAGGGTTTTTACACGGTGAGGCTTTCGGCATTAGAGCGTGGATAATTTCACTTAAACGAACCGAAGCTGTTGATGGCTTCCCGGACTTCTCTTTTTTCTATTTTGGTTTTTGTTTTAGTCTACACAAAGTCATATAGATAAATGAGTTTTTTTGATAGAAAGAATTACTGGCGTCAAGGCTTGGGCAATGAATTTTTTAACCTCCGACGCCTTGTCACGAAGAGACTGAAATCCACTATAGAAGGGGGCTAGCGGAGTGGGGGCTGGATGAGTTTGGCGGTGGAGGCGAGACGCACTTCCCGTGGAGCTGTGATGAGCTAAGGTCCGCTACTCGGTGGCCTCATTCTGTATATCTTACCGGAGAAATCATCCATGACGGGGTAGTCGCCGCCAAGGCCAATCAGTACGGGGCGAGGGGCTCGCAGCGCCCGCAGCTATAATCCAGACTATACACTATCATTATTATGACCCGGTAATATTTCATCCACTCAATATTGTAATATGGTTGCCTGGGGCTAACAGAACGCGGAGGAACCGATATTTCTGACCTCGATTTATGTTTTACTTTTGTCAGAATTTAATATGTGGATGAATGAGAAAGCTTTGGTCGAATCCTGACATTATCTGGTTTTTATTGGCTGAAAAGAGCATGGGTTCCCCCCGAAAAAACGGATTGGTAATGCAGACCTGGGCGTACACTGAACAAAAGGTGTTGTAGGCTTAACTGACCGACGAGTAGATACAAACTCTAGCCCTCCCTAAAATTCTGGTTTGTTTTATTTGTTTGTTTGTTTGTTTTGGGGTTTTTTGAAAAGGAGAATGAGAAGCACCCCCTAATCGAAGTTCCATGACTACCGACCATTATGTAATAAATAGTATTTACAAACTTAAAGTATAAAGAAATTATCTTAATTCAAATTAAAGATTTAGATTTAAGTGTTTTTATTGTTTCCTAGCAGCAGATCCAACCCAATCCAAATAACCTGGTTCGAATTGGAATAGTAACAAGTTTTCAAAATGTGCTCACTTTAATTTGAAGTATATAATTATTCTGGAAGAAGAATAAGAAGAGAAAGAAATAAAATATTGTTTTAGTTTTTTTACTTTACAAATGGAAACTGTATTCCAAACTCAATGTATAAAAAAACAAACTACGATACATAATGAGGATAAAAAAGCAAAACAATGAATGTAATGAAATGAGTCAAAAGTTAGAGAAACTCAAAAAGTATTGATTTTTACACAGAGATAACAGACTAACCATGAGGGGAAAAAAGAAGATAAAAGAACCAGCATCGAGTCAGATATCGAATTGAAACCCAGTTCCCATTGACTTTTAACAACATCTCGACAGCTTCTTTGCAAAGACAAGGATTACGAGGAGTGTGGTTGATGCGGAGAGATTCATCCCTAAGGACATTAAGGTTCCGTAATGGCCAAGGTCCGTGCAAAGAGTGAAGGAATAATAAAAGGAACGAATCGGAAATGAAGGTGGCCTTTATGAGCCATCAATCTTTATTTCTCTAAATGTCCCGGTGATGACGTCTTTGTATCGATGCTATTAATATTCAATTTTCAGTGAGTCTTTATTTTGTGTATTATTATATATGTATACTTTTTGGACGGTAACATTTGTCCACTTGATGTATAGTTGGCTAAAGAGCTGTTAGTGTTAAGAGCACCGGACTGAAGCTCTGGTGTTTCTGATCAGCAGAGTGTGGGTTCGAGTCCCGATGGAGGCACTTGTGTCCTTGAGCAATATGTTTTACCACAACTGCTTTGTCTTTCAGAAGCCTTAGGGCCAGTGTACCAGGATTAGTAGTGCACGTAAAAGAACCCAGAACACTCATCGTGGAAGAGTAGGGGTTAAACACGGTCTTTCTGGTTCACATATAGCAAGCACCCTTGTTTACAGGTTTCTACGGGCTTTTGAGCTACAATGATTAAGTTCACTTATAAGGTATCCTGGGTTCCATTGCCAGAAATTTATAATAATGATAACTGTAATAATAATTACTAGTAACAATGGCTTCGTTTTGTGAAATTTTAGAGCTAAGAGCGAGGTTAGTTGTTAGGTTAATAAGCCCACCTTACAATGACATGAACGTGACATAAAGTGCTTTGCGTTGCATGTTACGATTGTATGCCAGCGGTATATACAAACCTATATATGCCTGAGTTGCCTATCTTTGTCAAAACATGGGCACTTACTTCAAACATTCTCAAGTTAACTCTAAGATGGGGTTTCATTATAAACTAGATTATTGAAATAAAGTAACTGTTTTGTAGATGATGTGGATAAATCCACTCTACCTAACCTCAACGATAGACCATTACATATTGATGTGTTAAATTAGAGAAAATTAATGATAAAGAATTAACGAGCTCTGTGCAAAGCGATGATGCATCATCCTATTTGCGTTTCTTGAAGGTGATCGGATTGGAACGAACACCCTTCATTCAATAAATATTCCACACCTTTAAAAACTACAGTGTTGAACTCTTTCAAAACTATTTCGCCACCTATTACTTTATATTTCCCGAAAAACTCGAAACAACAAACAATGATACACTGAATACTCGTATATCGTTTTTGAATCAACCGTACCACCATCACCGTTGCGTTGTAATTTCCCAGTTGTAATATCTGCACAGGTGATAGCTTTCTGTCAACGCATAGGGGGCCTGCATACTTTTCTTCACCCAAACCATGAGCAGGTCCGTTGGGCCTATAGTACCACACGTACCCAGAGTAGTGACCTAGATTTGAGTTCATTTTGTTTCCAACAGGAACACACCTTTGTGTGACCAGTACCAACAATATCTTCAACTGGATATATACATAGTAATAATCTAGATTTTGAGCTATTTTGGGGAAAAAAAGAAAATTATAGTTCTTAGTTTCATAAATATAATACATGGTATGCATATTATGCAGAAACTACCTCTACAAAAACATTGTTTAAAAAAGAAAATATCCCCCAAACCGAATGGACCATATTATGTTTGTGATGACAATTTCTTCCACAGGTTACGATTAATTCCCAGAAAAGTTCAATGAGTCTGGAACCTACTGTGCTTAGCATGTGTGGGTGTACGGAACCAACCAGTGGAAAGGTGGGAATTCCGATACCGACAGCTGGGGAAACACCTACAGAGACTCGTATCACGTTGTTGTCATGTCGACTGAATTTGGTGAGCAGTAACTGGACATTTTCGATGTGGGGGGGGGGGGGGGGGGGGGGGGCAAGAGGGAGAAATACTTCTGGCTGGCACAGCACATCGAAGAATACATAATATCTTACAATGAATGAAGATTGCACTGTCTGATTTTTATCAAAACTTGTTCAGGTGTTATTTTTATAACTGACTGATTTTTATCAAAAGAGTTGTCCAGATGTTATTTTTTATAACTGTTGAATTAATGTGGAAATAGTGATACAAAATGTAAAATTTCCAGTATGTCCAGCGTATTATCTCGCCCACCAGGATCTACCTTAGAATGCACACTATTTTGCAAACGTGGTCTATAGGTGAGGGGAAATATCCGAAGGGTTATACTATAGTGCCACGATACCCACAGTCTATGTACGGAGATGTATCCAGTACCAGTGAGAACGTCATTTCGTCAGTATTTACAACCCATCCTGAGTAGATATTGACTAAATACCCAGTGGTGGTATGGATGATACCCACTATGGATGAGTTGTACCCAGTACCCAACAATACCCAGAGCGATTGGTGAGTTGTTCCCGGTACCCAACATACCCAGAACGATGGGTGAGTTGTATACCAGTACCCAACGACACACAGAATGATGGGTGAGTTGTACCAGTACACAACGATACCCAGAATGATGGGTGAGTTGTTCCCAGTACCCAACGATACCCAAAATGATGGGTAAGTTGTACCCATCAGTAGCCAACAATACCCAGAACGACTGGTGAGTTGCACCCAGTACCCAACGATACCCAGCACGATGGGTGAGTTGTACCCGGTACCCAACAATACCCAGAACGATGGGTGAGTTGTACCCAGTACCCAACGATACTCAGCACGATGGGTGAGTTGTACCCGGTACCCAACAATACCCAGAACGATGGGTGAGTTGTACCCAGTACCCAACAATACCCAGAACGATGGGTGAGTTGCACCCAGTACCCAACGATGCCCAACATATTGTCCACAGCGACCAGAACCAGATATCAAATGTATTTCTCAGTCAGTTTATTTCAAAGGAGACTGGTTAAATAACAGTCAACAATAACATTGAATTATACGGTTTGTATTAGTTATGAAGCTAGCTGGCTTTCCTAGCATAGCATCATATCCAAGTAGAGATTCGTGGTTACAAGAATAAACCACGGTACATTCGTTTCTCAGGCAGCTAATCTACTCAATAATTTCTAAAAAATTTGATCAAACTAAATATTCCTCAATATTGCATCTGTATGTACTCCAATTACAGTAAACATCACAAAGTGTAACTACTAACTAATATTCTAATCCGTTTTATGGGCTGTTGCTTTACGTGAATTAAAGGAATCGTGACCGGAGTAGGGGTGGTACTTTCCATTTTGCTGGATGAAACATGCAATATCTGCTGTTGGAGTACATAGAGCCACCATTGGCATTAACAAACTTACACACTATCAACTATAAGACCACAAAATGTTGAGACGGCAATTTATACCTGTGTTTCATGCTTGTGTTTAGTTTGATGTGAATCCAAAATTATCACCAACCATTACTGAACTAGAATAAATAGCAAGACAAGTTCTCAAAGAAAAAAATCTACCTAGCAAGTAGATATACACATGGTGTTACCGCAAACCAAACATTGATACCTCACCATGCAATGCCTTAAATCCCATTACTGAAGTGTCAACATATTTAAAACAAAGTGCACTGTCCGGACGAAGTATCCAGAAGGCACTGTTACTAATCCCATCAACCAATACATATCATACACCAGGCCGGATTTGCAGTTAAATCGTATAAAGCATAAACTTTCAGCACAATCCATAGTCACCTACTATTTTTACTTATTATGTTTGGAAACAAAAATGATGAAGCTAACAAAAATGATGTAGCTAACTGGGTCGATTTTTCCCAAAACCCTGTGAAACGTTTCTGGACAAAAATCCATGATTTATTTGTTGAATCTTACCTCATGTGTTCTCCCCTAGAATGCAGCTAAATAAATAATTATTCTAATTAATTGATAACAATACACGACCACCTATTTCAAAAGCCACTCTCAAAGGATGAATTTAATATTGGTTCTAAAAAGGAGGCACTCTGCATTAATCTACCCCTCCTCCCCCAAAAAGACAATGTGTGCAACCCTTTAACCATCTGCCTCAGGATAATTTTAATCATTTTTGCATTTTGCAATTTAGTGCAACGCACTTCTGGTTCCGTCAAGCGTGAAGTACACGACGCGTTTCATTAATGAAATCAGTCGGTCCGAAGTCATGCGTCGTCGTGGCAATGACGGATGAGAATTTGTGCTTGTATCCTGTGAAAAAAAAATGTAAGTCATAGAAAAATTATATCATTTAAGGAAATATGAACAGTAAACATTGTTTGAGCTTGAACCAACAAATTAGTGTAGAGCTAGACGATACGTTGTTGTTATTATTGCTATTATTATTAATTGTTAAATAACTTTATTGTTTTTCTTATTTATTTGACGACCCGGGGCAACTAAAGCGGACTAGAATTTCAGAGACTCAAACATTCCAGAATGTGTTCAACGTTTAATTTATCAAGCAGCAAACCACAAGAGAAAATAGCTCGGTAAATTCTTAATAATGTTGAGTTGAACCTACGACCTCCGGGTTAACGTGCTGGCGCTCTACCAACTGAGCTTTAGTCCTAATGTTGGCGGTCTCCCTAATTTGTCAACATCTTTGACCAGGAGTGCCAGTCAAAAGCTATTCAACCTGTAACTGTCGTACAGCCAGAGGTCACACCAAAGATATAACATGGGAAGCGGCAGCAGATCCGAGGAATCATTTGTTGCTTTGCTCAACCCAAACCTTGTAATGTAACAACGCCATTGTACAGAAACAGGTATGAGAAATATAGAAGTTTCATCTGAACATTGTAGACACTGTATGAGGAAGCCCTTCATTCGTGAGAAGGCAATAGTTGACGTGGCTGATCTGACAGGTGGACAAAGTTGAAAGGGGACGGTCTGGATCAACTTCTTTCATCGAGGGGAGGCCATTTTTAGTTGATGATAAACTGATGAACCGGGTTCCAAGTAAGGAACAGTCTCACATGAAAGAGGTGCAAACAGAGGACAGCTTATATCCCCCAATATTGTTCCATTGGCATCCAACCTAGGCCCATTTTCATAGAGCTGCTTAAAGTGGACACTTTTGGTAAATACTCAAGAAAAAACATTACCATAAAAACTACTTGGTTAGGAGCACCTGTGTGAGCTTCTGACATTATAAAACATTGTGAGAAACGACTTCCTCTGAAGTAATGTTGTTTTTTGAGAAGGAGGTAATTTCTCACTAAAATATTTGAACCGGAGGCAGGAACTCGGGCATTTAAAAACACACAAATCTATGCAACATGTTATTTTTCTTTTTCTTGCAACATGTTTTTTTTTTTTTTCTTTAATTATTTTCTAGCAACTTCGATGACCAGTTGAGCCCAAATTTTTACAGGTTTGTTATTTTATGCATAATTATGTTGGGATACACCAAGTGAGGATACTGGTCTTTGGCAATTACAAAAAGTATGTCCTGCCTTTTAGCAAAAGCAAAAATGATGGCTCAACAATTTTCAGCTAAGCAGAAATGAGCAGAATACCAATCTCAAAGTGTACTTGTGACATGGTAGTTTGGCTGGTAACCTTATTCTGGTCAGCATAATTTTGTTTGCACTTATAATAGCTATTTGCGGATAGAAATCCAACTGGTCTTCGTTTACAAATCCAACCAGATATCCCTGTCAAAAGAACAAAAACAATGCATTACTGTTCTAACGGTATGGTTGTATAGATTTGTGCACATAGTGACCACAGAGGATTAACTTCGCCATTTATCAAAACTTGTTATTTCAATCAGTTTGTTTGATTCTTTTTCCGCAAAGAGCTTCAGAAACATTTCAAGAGAATTTGATACGGTACAAACCCAAAACTTCACTATGTCCCCAAAAAGTAAAAAAACCAAACAGTATTAGTGACAGCTAATTAAAAATATACCAAAAGAGGTCATAATGTTTTTAGATAACACCCTTTTGGACAACCTTTTGTACCTTCAAAATGGTCTGAGATTTGCAGCGTAATGAAAGCTTTAATATGTAAGCCTATTTTGTTTCCTTTTTCGACTTGTGCAAGGTTTTTTCTGTCGCTAAATTAAAAGAAAGCCCACTTCAATTAATTCTGTAAACATGATCACAAAATTGGGGAATCTTATCGTAGATGGCGCTACACTGCTTGCGCTGTAGGATCAGATCCCTCGTCGTAATCTTGTTTTGTTAAAACAGGTTTGAAATAGAGGGAAGATTTATAAATCTTTACCTCAATCTATTTCGTTCGTTGCCGTATAATACGTAAATCCATCCATATTATGATTTGGTCAGACACTCGTTCCTTGTTAGGCTGTGTGCTTGTGGGTAAATCGTGTGGGTCTGCTACTATCAGGTATCAGTTTGCAACTTGGGGTCAAACGGTGAACTTCGCAGCCGCTCTCAACTCGGTCGATGATGGAGAAAAACGGTTCATTTAGGAACCAGTTGAGAAATATCAAAATGAGACTTTCATTTCACCTCAGCCACTGCTAGTGTTCTTGAAGGACTCGTTTGTACTCTTGAATCAAAGTATGAGTTGGATTTGTGAACCCCGTTCGTGATGATGGCATATGTAAGTGTAAACAACAATCGTGCGTTTATTTTGAACTCTCTAACAACTTAATTACTGCACCACACCAACGGTTTCTGAGTTTGCAAACTCATTCTGAATTGAGTAATAATAATGATCATTATAACAGCTTATACTAAACACACACTGCACCTTTAGATACATGAACAATTATGAGCTTGGAAATTATGACATAAATCAAAGTTCATAAACAAATTATGACAGGAAAAACTTATTATGTTACTACAACATTGTTTTCCAACGTAAAACTAAACAAATTAGAATGTCAAAATGATCACTTGAAATAAAATGGATTTGATGAACGTTATTTTAAAATCGTTAAAAGAAATTGGGTGTTGAAGAAAAACCGATGTAAAATAAAAGCAACATGTTTCTAGATCTGTTCGCCCTTAAGTCTTGTTGAGATCGGTGTCCCGTAGAATGCACCAGACTACAAAATTAATACTGCCTAATTGATGTTTGTAAACTAACAACTATTTAAGTCAAAGAATTGTGAGGTCAACTTTAAGAAATATGCTGAAATACTATAGTTTAACACTGCATGATGCCATGGTAGACTTATTGAGTAACAGTTTTTAATTAAAAAGTCAGTACTCCGCCATTTAAAAAAATGTTTTATTAAACAAATTCCATATTCCCAACTTCACCTAGCTAGATAGCATGGCAACTGTCTTGGTACCATCATGGTTGCTTTTCACTGAAAAAAACATCCACCAATGACCAGCTCTCCCGGTTTTCCCATAGGAGTTTTACAGCAATTACTTAGCCTTTGACCTAATTACCACTAATAGGTGAAATGAGCCATTTTGTATAAACTATAAATAGAGACAAAAATGGGCTAATTTCAAAGGAAATTTTGCTATAATTCATTTTGTTTAGCCACAAGGGTCTATATCTAATGGTTTGGGCGACAAGTGATTGTGTTCTCAAAAAAAATGTATTACACGCTAATATCAAACTGACAGTCGAAAACTATGCGACACTGTCACGGTGTGATTTTGTTTATGGTGTCACGGAGGGTTAAAAAAAGCCGAACAATTGCCCTACTTTGCTTTCAAGAAGAGGGTCGAGTTTTTGCCTGGTCCGATTATTCATTTAGGAGTATATCTTTAGGATGGGCATGATGAAATTCGATCATCAGATATCCCCCCCCCCCCCCCCCCCCCCCTCCACACACACACAACAACCACAAACACCATCATCACTACCATTATCAAGAGACTGAGAGACTTTTAACAATGTGTTTGGAAAATATATATCCGACATCGTGAGACAGAATATAGTCGGTGGCACTCCAAAACCCAAGGACAGACCGTTAGCGCAACTTGCGCTGTTGTGATGTTGACTTGAAATAGCCCCCTCTGACGTCCGAGTTTAATAAAGGCAGCCAATACAACGTTGGTGTCGCTGTTTTCGGCTGAGTCTCTACAACTCTCGGATTTTTCACCAGACCCGCCTCTGTAATCATGACATGACACAAGCTTGTAATGTCAGTGGTACGCACGTGGATGTGAAATAAGAAGCACTTGGAGGTACCTCCAAGAGGCACCCCAAGAGGCACTTGGACGACCCAAGCTATTTTCTTGAGAATGAAATTGTGGAAACGTTCGTGAACCTTGCATTCTTACGAAGCGCGGGAAGGGTTAGTGATAGGAAGAAAAAAATTGCGGGGACTAATTCGTTCGCACGGTTTAGTAATCCGTTTAAACGAATTAATAATCCGTTCCCACGGTTACGTAATTTGTTCGAACGAATTAACAAATTGTTCCCACGGTTTAGTAATCCGTTCCCACGGTTTAGTAATCCGTTCGAACGAATTAGGAATCCGTTCGCACGGATTGGCAAAGGCATGAAATGATGCTGAACGCATGCGTACCATCCACGAACAACAGCACTGCTTCAAGATGGCGGAGGGCCGCGACGGAAGTATCTGATGATGAACGTGTTGGTAAGTTTGTCAGTCTTTATCAGTATGATTGGATAAAGACGCATTGTTAATTGAAACTTAATAGGTCACATACAGCTTACCAACACGGTCATCATCAGAGATGTCAGAACTACCGTCGCGGCCCTCCGCCATCTTGAAGCAAAGTGTTGTTGTTTAGGATCGTACCGTTTTCATGCCTTGGCTAAACCGTGCGAACGGATTCCTAATTCGTTCGAACGGATTATTAAACTGTGCGAACGGATAATTATTTCGTTCGAACAGATTACTAAACTGTGGGAACGGATTACTAAACCGTGGGAATGGATTATTAATTCGTTCAAACGGATTACTAAGCCGTGCTAACGAATTAGTCCCCGCATATTTTTTTCTTCCACTGTCCCTTACCGGGCTCCGTATACATTCTGAATATATTTCCGAAATTGTTTCAGTAACTTAGACTTTAAATTGTCTTTGTACAAATCAATAACAGTTTGAAGTGCATTTTTTCAAGTTAAATATCAATACTATCAGTTTGCGCTGAATTCATATATATTGTCAAAACCTTTTTTTGTGTGGTTGTTTCTCAATTTTAACAAAACAATAACAATACATAAAAAATGCATGTGCCTTACCGGTTTCTAAAACGATATTGAAAAATATTGTATAAAATTACTAAAGAATAAGTTGGATAAATCATGTTCCCCTAAATAATGTTGTTTCTAAGATTTGTTTTTGTAAAAGTAATCTTTATTTACTTGACTCATTGTATAAAGTTACAGGAACTATCAGGAGAGGTCCTGGCCTCGAAGCAGCCGAGGGTTTCTGGTTGCACGACGGAGTCAAATCCTCATCAAGCACCCCTTGATGACAGACGATATCCCTGGTAACACCTTTGCCAAGAGAGAGAGCACATCTGGTTCGCACTAAGAACCTCGGAGTCTTGAGAAAAGTTATCTCGCCTGACGTGATAACTAAAGGAAATGGACACTACTGGTGTGGGGAATCATTGCATCAAAATCGTCTAGTCTTTAGAAAATGGAAGGATTGTTGAAGTGTTTATACTTTCAAGACATCTTCTAGTACAATAGCGGTTGTTCTGTGGAAATTGGGTTTCTTCCAATCTCTAGTACGGTCCCAAATGTGATGATAATAATACAACAAACTTCAGGTTGCGCAGTTTGATTTGGCAACAACTACTAACTCATATTATTATAATGATCGACAATCTTGGCCCAATAAAAAGCAGCTTAATTAAAAATTACTTTAGGAAAACAATAACGGGAAAGGGGTGGGGCTAAGCATTAAACAGTATTGTGAGCATGTGCTATCCTTGAAAGAATTTCGTTGAGTAAGCTGTTGGCCCTGCTTTTTTTTTTGCTTTTTTTTTTGCTTTTTTTTTTGAGGGGGGGGGGGGGGGGGGTCAGAACTCTGCTTGCGATGCGGTCGACTGAAGAAATTTAGTTTTGTATATATATTAACAGAGCGATTGGAACTATCGGGGGGGGGGGGGGGGGGGGGGGTGTCACAAAACACGTTGAGTGACCTCGGTTAGATGTTGGAGCTATCAACTTTCAGACATGCAAATATTTCTGATCGAATATCTGATTTTCGATAAGCGAAAGCCCGTCGAATTTTACTTATTCTGAAGTTGAAGAAACAACTGACAAAAATACAATTATAATATTTCCCGCGAAACTGTAAAAAAAATACTATGCTGATAAGTGTTCTGTTTTGTATCTTTAAAAAAATATATAAACAAAATACAAAACATACTTTACAACGCAGTCAATATTTTCCTCCGATCGAGTCCGCTATTTCATTGACATTATACTGGAATAGTTTTATGATACATTAGTCAAATAAAATCACTTTCAAATTAATGTTCAAGCAATAATCCCTTCATATTATCACATATTGACTCATCCTTCCCTAGATTACTGTGTGCAAATATACATTGATGCAACTTGTACGAGCCAGGTTGGAGGAGATTTCAGGTTTCAGAATAGGGAAAGGGAGAAAAGACTGACTGGCGAATTCATTTAGAAAACTCATTCACATGGGAAAAGGCAACTGCACTGCTGTTTGAAGTTCCCATGACGTAGTACATTCACTCCATTATTAGTTGAACTCTCTGAACCGCAACCTCCATAGACCTCAGATCTAGCACTCCAAACTTAAAACACACAAGTTGCCCACCTTAACTGTTTTTTGTCTAATGTTTTGTTTTACTAATATCGTAGTTATCTAAACCTTAGCCTATTTCCATCACATCAAAGCAAACCTTTCCATAGGCCTTTTGGAAACCACGGCATGGTCTGGGCTTGCGCTCCGGCTTGCGCTCCGTCCGACTGGTAAGCCCAAGCCCAAATCCTCGGTTTCGAAAATGCTATATGTGTATGCGAGCAAAAGAAATCCCCATTACGTGGTTGCCATATTATGGTCACGTTCCCTTTAGCTGCATGTAATAGTAAAAACCGATGCTCATAACACAATGTGGCACCAGATTATCCAGTACAGTGTCGTAAACATACAATTGCATCGGGGTGGGGGGGGGGCGCTGGGGCAAGCAGAAACAAAGACATAATTTGGAGGCTATTTAATGTATTGAACCATTTATGGTGTTTTGTTTCGATCTCCTTTTTTATGTGGGGCAAGGGCTATGGGGTGGGGGGGGGGGGTGTCCATCCCCCCTCCGCCTCATCGCCCCTCCCCGGTTACACCCGTGCCCCACCAATAGTGCTTTTGTTTTAATTATAACGATGTGTAGGAGAGCAACTCAACATGGCACCAAACAGTCTATAATACAACAGATCTTAACAACTCCGAGTCACGACTGTTGTTCAAACTACATTCTATAGTCGTGCAAGTGATGGAAGTCCCCACGACCAGGCAGTCTCGGGCAGACAGAGAAGGAGACCGGCATCACATCAGAAACTCAAACCACCCCCGCACTCCAGGGAGAGAAGAGCGAGAGCAGACGGTGGCGCTTTGCTTTGACGAAGACCAGAGGAAGAATGCCACGATGTATGAAACGCACTGGCACCAAGGTGGGAAAGTTTATGAAAGTGATGAATGAGGCGACGATGGTTCGGCACTTACATTAATCAACGACTTTCATCTGGAGTGTAACAACAGAAGAGTAGTACTTTTAAACTATTCAAGGTGGCGGGAAGCAATCTCAAATGATTCTTAGTCGAAAAGTATCCTTAGCTTATTAGTATTAAGTTATAGAGGAAACTAAATGGTTCCCATTGAAGCATAAACAAAGTAAACTTTGTCTTTTTGATAAACTGGGAAACACAAACCACAAATAACTAAATACAGACAAAGATAACGGTTGGTTAACATATGGTTAACATGGT
This sequence comes from Leptasterias polaris, assembly GCA_037783415.1. Taxonomy (NCBI): domain Eukaryota; kingdom Metazoa; phylum Echinodermata; class Asteroidea; order Forcipulatida; family Asteriidae; genus Leptasterias; species Leptasterias polaris. The sequence continues at coordinate 114,655 of JAZGTN010000122.1, forward strand.
TGCATATATAAAACAAGAAAACACTTTCAGGCCTAAATTTATCTCAGTATGAGGTTGTTTAATTTGATTATTAATGATGAGTTGTAAACGTTTGTCACCTCTATTTAAAAAGGAGGTGGGGGTCCAAATTGGTTTATTTATTCTTGTTACGATTTTAGCACACATAGCAACTTGTAGCAATGTGTTTCGAAATTTGTTTATATTGTTATTGTGGTTTTTTGTTTGTGTTTGTTGGTGTGTTTTGTATATTGTTATCATTATCAACAAATCGCATTAGATATTATGCTATTATAACAAAGTTATGTATCACATCACACCCCACACCTCATTACCACCTCAACAAACACTATCCCCACAACCCACACATTACAACCCCCAACCAACACTTAATTCTGATTCTACAGCAAAACTTCCCAAACGTCTGTGTCCCTCCCTATTTAGATTACAGAAATGTTTCATTTTAGTTTTTGCAAAGCCATAATTTCAGGTGAAAAACAAATTATTATTATTAATTGCTGCTTGTTTATTTGAATAAATAGTATCTTTCTTTACGGAGACTGTTTTTTGGAATAGGTGTAAAATTCGTTCTTTATTGGTTGGGACTGTGCACCATTCAGCATACACATTGTCTCTCTATACACGACACATGCATGAGGCACCGAGTGCAAGCCGCGGTTATCTCACTCCACCGGTCATTAGTCTTAACAGTCCAAGATGACAGAGTGGTCAGAATGTGGTCTTTAGTTTTAACTTTAATAAATCCGCTCCCAATATTACAAATCGCATGCACCATAAAATGGCACTGAGGTACAGTCTCGCCCCATTAATCATGACAAAAGCACGCCAATAAAGTAAAAGATCCTGTTTTTGTTTTTGTGAGTTTCTTCGTGTATGGTCCACGGTAAGGAAGACTTTGCGAACACAACGCCTCGTGAAACTTGTGTTTTCGTTGTGAATGGAAATACAAGTAGTTTGTCTTTGTTTGTATTCTTTCTTCATCTTCCAAGTGTTCATTTTTGTTACCACGACCATGTCCAAGATGGAAGCAAGGCATCTGAAGCCATTGATTTGGTTGGAGGGCAGTTTTGCGGGAGCACCACCAGCCGATGTCCGCACCATCATGGGTTGGATAGCTGCATGGATATATAAAGCTTGCTTAGTTGGGTGTGTGTGGCGATATAAACCGGGATCATTGCTGGTCGCTTTTGCATATGACTGCGACTTCTAAAGTAAGTTCATATTCCGTATACGCTGTCAATCTATACATTATTCCTTTATTTTATTTATGAACAAATGAAAAGTTATGGTCGCCGAACAGTTGATTGAATGTATCATACACCATGAATTAATGAACTGTTTTGAAAACTGTGGTATGATATCATTATTGAAATAAGAATCGACCACGTAACTTTGTCAGCACTCGTGGACATGTCCTGGCAAGAAAGTTGTTGTGTTGTTTTATACACGGACATTTGTTCATTCTGTAACATGAATGGGGGGGGGGGGGGGGGGGCTTCAAGACGTGCCCCTATTTGTCCATATCAAGATTTGATAACAATTGCACCTCACAATCTTCATAATAATAATAATAATATGAGCTGGTGCACACTGCGTAGCTGCATAGAGTCCGGGCTGTATGGTTGATTTGTAAACGAGATGTCACGAAGTGTACATCTGAAACAAAAATAGTTAATCAAAGTTTAGCATTATTTAAGACAACAGTCTGACAAAGATCCACTTTCCACCGACAGAGGAAAGAAAATCTCTTTGCATAAACCATTTCTGCACACTTGCCTTTCATGAACCAGCAATCTCACGAAAGTAAATGACCCTATACCTCATCTCTGGTGGGGACAATTATCTTTATTTTAATGTTTTGCAAAGCCTTTTCAAAGACTATCGAGGAATGGATTGTTGAGTGTGTTGGTGGAGTACAGCGTGTCCCAATAAAACACAGCAAAAAATAGTATAATATTTTGGTACGTTTTGCATAAAGACAAAGTTACTGATGGTGGGTGGTCGGTGGGTACGGTGAGGCGGTAATTGTTTGCACTTTCTTATTCATCTTAACACAACTTTAATGACCCAAGGAAGGATATGTTAAATAGAACACAATAGTTATTTAGCCAATTATTGAAATTAATCACAGACAATGTTTGACTCACAACATCTTAAAAACAAGTTTAGTTATAATGCAATACAGTTATTATCTTACGGTTAGAATTAATTCCCTTTGTTTAATAAAAATCCGCACGGCCAGTGAAATAAAAACTATTTGTTAAGGATGCAGCAACAGGTCTTGAAGAGTGGTGGGACAACTTTTCTGGTTATAAAATTTGATCTTAAGTTTTGCCCACTTACGATTCAAAACGTTGTATTACTATTAGCTTGGAAAGACGGTGCTGGCGTCTAACAAAAGGATTCATGTTGGTATTCTGATATTCTTTTTACAAACTGAATCAGCGGTCAAGTTGAAGTTCAGTTTTTGGCATTGATTTCACAGGTACTGTGAAAGATCTAGATACACACCTAGTGTTACCGCAATACAATACATTGTCAATCTCTTAAACAAAGTTTTCACGGAATTCTATACAGTTTTCTCATGTGTCTCTTGGGGAGCAGGGTGAATGAGTGAACCTATAATTTGCTGTTCAAAAGGACTCGACGTGGACGGAAGTACGTTTAGATAGTTATTGGAATCGATTATAGTCTACCTCGAATCCACAAAGTCAGAGACCTACTTACTCCACTCCCAATTAGCATTGAGAAAATCAAACAACAATAAATTCCTTTCAACTCACATTGCATAAAACTCGTTGTTTTCCAACCCTCATGTGTAAATGTCAACCTCACCGTTGGGACTTTGTGCTAAGCTCAACCACTGGACGTGGACTCGAACATACAGCAATGAGGCTGTTGTCTCGGCATCACAGCCATAACCCCGAGGAGAGTTAGCAACCGGGACCACCGGGGGCCCGACCCCGTCGCTACTCGCTGACATCCCGGGGCGATTTGACGAATCGAACGGTAGGGGTAGACTCACAACAATCCAGTCATGGTCCTAAGAGCGTCTGCTAAACCGTTTGAGTCTCTTGAATAGATTCAGTCAAGGGGTTAAGTTGGCATTAAGAAACACTGGATTAAGATGGAGCCCTAGAGATCTAGAAATGAAATAGCATGTGGGCTGGCAGCTCCAGGCGTTCTATCCTTCATGTGGAATAATCGACAGAAGAGAGCAGTTTATAGCTTCTCATTTTGTCATACCTCGAATTACAATGAATTAACTTTCTAGACCTACCTACAAAGAACTCGTTATATAGCTTTGTATTTTGGTTTTATTACCCGCTAGGTTTTTTTTCTAGCCACACTGACAGCAAAGGTCCAAGATCATTACACTAGGTCGAAACAACTTGCTGTATTTTGCAACACTTTTCTACTAATAATAAATAACCTCAAATTGGCAGTGGAACTTTGTTACACGTACGAATTGTTTGGTGAATGGGCTATTGGCTGGGTTGGGGTACATAATACCATAGAGCAAGGTCTGTCCTTGCTCTATGATAATACATAGTCATGATGCAGCCATTTTGTTTTTGTTCTGTCCTTTTACCAATTTAATCAAAGCAAGGGTTTGAGGAAAACCAGTTTGTCAACCATTTTCAAGTTATACAAGAATATAAAAATTTTACCTAAATTGTTATATTTAGTGGTATTACTTAGTGTTGTTGTTGTATTAGTTCAAAATGTTAGACTTAGGTGTATAAAGTACGTAGTCTTGGAGATTTAGTATAATTATTATTATCAGCGGGTGATTTTTTCCCACATTTTGTAAAGATAGTTTTTGTAAAATGCCTCAGAACGGAAACAATAGGCCTAAAGGAACATTGAGGGGAAAATAAAGTCAGAATTATGACTTATTCATGATCGCATAAGTGCCAGTTATCTCATATTATGTCTTAGTTTAATAACAAGTCATAATTAATTACTTATAAACTCGTAATCATAACTGAGTTCAAGTCATGACTTATATATCTCATAATTATAAATTAGCATGCCGATAAGTCATCATTATGATTTATGCAAATTAAGTCAAATCGTTGAGATATATCTCATAATTATGTACAAATCATTATGATGACCTGTATTAAGTCATAATTATGTGATATATTGCACTAAGTCAAAATTATAAGATCAACGTCATAGTTATGGGTTTTTGTTCTCCCAATTTCTCTTTAACGCTTCCGTACCTTTTACTGCTTATAAATTAGTGCCACATAGGCCTTATTTGTGTAATAACGTTTTTCCTGATTATCATTTTGTTAGGTCTATTCTCCATCAGAAATACATACAAACATAACTTTGTCTTAACCGTTTCAATATGAAAGCTCGCCGGTTTTAAAGCTTTTTTGTTTTTTTTTGGTTTTACCAATTACCAAAGTTCATACTTGTCAGGTACCTGTTTTTCTTGAAGTCTGTTTTTTTTGGTTTTACCAATTACCAAAGTTCATACTTGTCAGGTACCTGTTTTTCTTGAAGTCTGTTTTTTTTTGTTTTACCAATTACCAAAGTTCATACTTGTCAGGTACCTGTTTTTCTTGAAGTCTGTTTTGTATTGGTTTTTCTCATTTCATACACACAGAGTCGTTTACTGACAGCTTAATTGCCACTAAAACAATAGGTTATTGAATTATTAAATTTCGTCTTCGAACACAAAAACTGCCAAGGGTGACCAACTCAAAAGTGGGTCAACAGGTTAGTTGACAGCTATATAAGTCTATAAAATGAAGCTGGGAGAAAGAGAGACAGGGCAAGAAGCTTTTGAAGACTCTGTGAGACGTTGTTTCCTTCTATCGTGCTGGTCACATCTTGTAAGAATTTCTTGTGTTCGATGTTGCCTCAGCTGGCCTGAGCCGAACGGGAAGTTATCGGAGTGATTTACAATAATGTTGTCCTCTTGAATTTCCCGTTGTGTTTTAAAACAGGTAAAACGTCAACTGTGTACGATGAACATACGTGAGGTCGATGTAATGTGGCTGTTTGCAAGGACGTGATACCTGTTGTAAATTGCAGTGCCCCCCCCCCCCCCCCCCCCCCCCACCCGTGAAACTGATTTAAAATAAATAAAGGTGAGATTATCCTGATGTTATTGAATTGTAACAGTAAAATAGATCCCGTTTCGGAAGATGTGAAATTTGCTTAAACTTTTGACCCCTGAGGTTAAATATTTGAAGATCATGTTTATGCTTATATTACATATACGTTTTCTTCTCTGATAGGTTTGATTGTTTATTAATCTTTGTTTATTTTGTACATTTTTTTTTTATTTTTGTTTGTGTATTATTATTATTATTTTTGTTCACAAAACAAAACGAGGATGCGGTCAAAAGCATTTTCCAACATACAGTTCCGAAGAGGAGGCAATATTCATTATGTCAGTTAGACCTACCGTTGTTGACTTTTCCAAAAAAACATTGTATATAACAATTATATGAAACCAAATTTTAATTTGTTGGTCTTCTTCGGAAGCGTTTATCTCCTTCCAAGAAATAGTTGGCTCTGCAAATTGTTTTCAACGTGGACATCATCTCTTTTTCAGAAAGCAATTTTGCAATAAGCTCAAACTCAAACATCTTCCAAGGTTTAGCTCACGCGGACAGATCCCGTTAAAGGCAAAGTATACCTTTGGTTTTTGGGACCGTTAGATTGTTTCAATCCTATATAAATATAGATATATACAATAAAACTAACCTGTGAAAATTGCATTTCAAAAGGTGGTCGCGTTTTTTAGATATCGCCGAAAATCCGGAGCGAACATGGCCACGCAGGAAGAATAATCCCTAACCGTAATGCACAATCTGAGAAGCGTTTCTTCTCAGATTAAAATGTTGGAAATACAATCTGCTATCTTTGTACATAACCGCATTACTTCGTGAAATGCTTCTCAAAACATTTATACTAACGTAAGCTGCTGTAGGCTTCTGACCAATACGTTTTTATTGCCATTAATTTTAAGAGTGATTACCAAACGTATACAGCCCCTTTAAATCTATTTATGGGACACTTGTAAATATACGAGGGTAACTTTAATATTGGGTTATTTTACCCACTTCCCTCTCGGTGGAGATTTACGACATTGCAGTTACGCAGGCACCCTTTAAGTTGATCAAAAATTATGTCGTATATGTCATTTTGAATTATAGCTTGATGCTCAGTACTTTCGTACTATTCGAAACATATTGCGCATCGGGCATAACAGGAACGTTGCATTTCTAACGAAATTGATTCAACCGTTTCGAAAAAGGGTTGTTCGGGTCAGTTATAGGGGAGCAGTTATATGGTTACCATAGTAACGGGTTATTTGAGGCTAGTTAGAGCGCTCCTGGAACAAATTTGAGGGAATAAGCTGTGTCTGGGGGAACGTGGCTCAGACATAGTTGGGTCTTGATTTATTGGAGAATCGTAAAATAAAAATGTAAATCTAGTATTCAATAGTAATCATTTCCATCATAAAACTTTCCATGATTTGTTTTCGTGTTGTTGTTGTCTCTGTCTGGTCCCCTGTACCCAAACTTACAATACCGGTTATTTTTTATTAAATTCTAAGGGGCAGACTATTGTTTAATAACGTTAGCCACGGCTTAGTTGTATTGTGTTTGATGGGGCGGGTGGGGGCGGGTGCATAGTTTTCATAGTTTTTGTGCGATTTCAACAATCGGAATTGAATCTTCTTGCTACGGTAGCATTAATACCGGTAACACTGTCTTGTATAATGACCAATTGGATAGGATAGCACGAGAAATTTGTCAACTCTCAGAATTGAATACTCGGACGCGATGAATCTATTCGATAAAGTTGGAAGCGACAAATGTTCCACATGTATTTGTTTTTATAATAATATGTTTAATCTGTATATAATTCTTTTATTTGTGTTTTTAACCAAATCTTTGTCATCCGATTCGGTGACATACAATTATCAGCACTGGTCGTCCGTGCAAGGAACAAGAGACAAGATAGCAATACAACTGCCAGAACCTTTTCTTTTTAAATATCAGACTTTTTTACTTTAGCCTCAATGGCTTTTTGTCTTTTTGTTAAGACAAAGAGTTAATTTAAAAGTGCTGGTATACTGCTGAGTTTAATAAGAGACAGGGAAATAATACCTAGAAAGAACAGAAGACAAGGGGCCTGAAAACATGAAAACAGTTTAAGTTAAGTGAGAGCATCACTGAAGGTAAATCAATGTGGAAGAGAACTTTGAAATAACAACCAGCAGTTCTAAAAAACCGTTACAGATTAGCGTAGGGAGGAGTAAACATGGTTGTGTATTGGTTGTTTTGGCCAAGTGGGATTCGAGTAAAATGTCCGTAGGGATGAAAAAAGAAGGACAAAACGAGAGAACCAATTTTACTGATAATAATTTTATGTGATAGACTGATAGTAAATGCGTATTTTTGTCAGCTAAATTAGCGGGTGTCCGTTGTGTGGGGGGCTCCGGTAATTCTTGGGTAACTTCGGTTAATAAATAAGCTGATCAATTATGAGCACTTTATTGTGTGAACCATGAAGACTGCTGTGGGGATTCTGACACTAATTGGTATGGACTAGGGGTAATTTACTCAGGTCATGGGCTTGTACATTCTGGGTGGGGGGGGGGGGGGGTCTGGATTATCTTGGGTGAACTTGATACAAGATAGAAGTTCAATTCAATCTTGTTTGCAATGAGTCATTGTGGAAAGCTGGTGGAGGATTAAGGATCCCATTTGGGTTGTTTTTTAAACTGTAACCTGTAAAAGTAACGCCGTGTGAGTTGGAAACTTCACAAGTTGGTTGATGACTGCGTAAAGAGCAGAAGGTTTTGCGAGAATTTCCCAAACATTTGTTAAGTAAAACTTAGTTCACTTTTTGGTATTTGCATTGTATGAGTAGGAAGTTCAGGTCACTGTTGTACATCGGAATTCATACATAATTTGTTCATACATAATCCGCGTATAACGTGAAACGCAGCGGCGTAACTAAGGTAAATGTTTAGGGGGGGCACAAGGGGGGGGGGGCACCATTTTTTCTAGGGGGGGCACTGCTAGCAAATCAACTGTAGATTCCTTTGTACTTTTTAAAAACTGGATCTTAATCTACGCAATGGCGGGTTCCAAACAGCCCCTCAATTAAACCAAAGGGAATATAGTCAATTTACATTTTTTTTCTTCTTTTTCTTTCTTTCTTTTTTTCTCTCTTCTTTTTCGCACATCTAGAACCATGCAGTTACTGTTTGAATGTGTATAAATAACTCATAACTGTTAACATGGGATTGCGAGACCGGAGTCTTGTTTATGGGTATTTATGTATTTGAGGGCCATGCACAGTAGGCCTACTAATCAATGTTAAAAACTTTGATCTTTTTTCGATTTGTTTTTGACCCATCCGCCCCCCCCCCCCCCCATTTCGATTTGTACATATTGACAAACTATTTAATATACCCTATACACTGAAGAACAAAGTAATGTCTCAAATGAAGCAGATATTTTAGATCAATGTTCTCACAGCTCAAAAGTTTTCAATGGCTTTTCCTCATGTACTTACGATAAATGCAACGGCACCCAGCAGGTCGTGTAGCTTCATGTGACACTACCATACCGTATTGAACGTGGCAGACTGTGGCAGAATGGGGCGCGCGCGGACGATGAGTCATCATACAATTTGCGGACGTGATTTACTGTACTCTGAAGACTTGGTAAAAATAACAACTGTCCATTGCAAAGGTACAACAAATGTGTAGAAAAATAGTTTGAAACATTGAGTTATACGCCACCAGTGCTCCATAAAAGTTTATAGAATTTAACAGTTTATATTCTGGTAATTATTATAGTCTCAAAGGTTCAGATTTCAAATGGGGGGGGGGGGCACCCGGAGGGGGGCACTGACATCAGTTGGGCGGCCCCCCCCCCTTAGTTACGCCACTGGTGAAACGTTTACTAAACGTTTCACATTATACGTGGAAACAGCAAACAAACAAAATTGAAGACCTAATATGTTTACAATTTTGTTTGTTTGTTGTTTGTTTGTTTTTTCAGTTTTTTTTTCAATAATCTTTGACAGATGGTGCCATTTCCTAAATGAAAGCTGTAACTTTATCGAATATGCATGTATACAATTACTATTTAAATATAAATTTCTGGGTCAAATCTGCCGAAAAACCTTGCCTAAATATGGGTTATGTGCTTTTATGTTGAAAAATATGGATAGTGTCATTGTGTGTGGCCTACAAATGTACCATCACATGCAAAGGACAGTTTCTCAAGTTTAAAAACATACAAGTGCGGAAAGTTGTGTTAAGCGTCTGAGATCGCTTATCTCTTGTTTTAATTATGTGTCCATAGATGTTGTGGTATGAGACAGTTTCGGCTCATGGGTTAGGGATCCCCAGACATGGGGCATAAGTTACAATGATATGAGTGGCAAGAAACTGAGACCAAATTCCTGGTCAGGTTAGATGCGAGCCGCGTAAGATCGATACCAGACGCGAGTTGGCACTGACGGATGTGCCCGCAGTTCACGCTGACTCGCAAGGGACTCCGGAGTAGAATTTGTCTATTCTCCGCGGAGTCCAGACTGGTTTTTGATGTTCCGAACAAATGGATTAGGAGATGGAAATTGGCCTGCAACTGCCAGATTGTTGTCAAAGGACTTGGGACAGATTAAATGTGAAATCTAACTAAGGAATTACCTCTATGTAGATGCCGTTTTAAAAACAATGTTTGGTTAAGCATCTAACGCAAGATACCTTTCCAATTATGGTCATGATAAATTTGTAGATAAAGAGCTTCGTTTTGTTCCGTTTCTTTCATCATTTTGCACATCTCGTCGGTCCTGCTCCAGGCTTTTTCAAAGTAAAATTATAGCCAAGGAATCAGCAGAGCGAGGTCGAATATATCTTCTTTCTCAGAGATATTGATAATTCTTAAGTGTTACTAATACCTAATTAGAACGTTAAAACAATTGAAAATAAAAATTAGTATTCAAAGAAAATTTGAAGCACTCTTTGTATAAAAACAAACATTAATAAATCTGATTAATTAGAATACGTTTGTAAACAGGATGACGCAACCTTCTGCAAAATTTGCATACCACTGCATTTTCAACACGTCAACAACACAGCTCTTAAAAATATTTAAAACATCAACATTCAAAATAAAATACCAAACTTCCGCTAACCAGTTGTACTTATTGAGTTTAAACGTCAATTAATTTTGTCGTAATTTCCCCGTTTTGTATTGGAAGAAAACCAATGTTATTTTAAAAACGTCACCTGCTGTAGTAGAAGAAAACTTGAACTTCCACCGTGAACCATCGACCGACCAATTATACTTGTTAGTGCTGACTTGTTCAGATATTTTAAGTTTATGTTTCAAATTAGACGCTTCCTGACACTCGAACAGTGTCGGATTACACTGTAAACTAACATGAACGCAACGATTGGATTTGGTTATGCACATTATTGCTTACCTTTAGCATTGGGAAAATTATTGGCCGGGGGAAGTAGAAAGGTTGGGGTGCTAGAACATCCATGTGTAAAACAGAAACATACGACAACCCCGGCAGGTAGGGATTTTGTTTAATAGGCCAATCCTTTGCTACCTATTTCTCTGATATCCTGTAATATGATAGTTGTTTTTACACAAGCCCTCCCTCTACATGTTTTTACAGTCTTATCTAAATTAATTGAAGATGTACATTATAATTGAAGGTTGTTTTTTAAAGCTAACACTGTGGATAGTTTGTTGTTTTCATTTTAATGACCCGATTTTGGTGGACTTAGTTTGCCTCCACATACAGTCATTGTCACACCTTCATTACGACCTTTTGCGCACAACTTAGTAGAACTTCTTATTGTATCATTTCCATAATGGGACACTGGAGGGCCGTGTTTAAAATCCCCAGAGTTGCCGTTAATTGGTTAAAGCCTTGTTGTCACACAAACCCCCTTGATCAACCGGTAAAATAATAATGAGCTTTTGACTTTTCAGCCAGTGTAACTCAAGAAGACCGCACTCCAGACACATCACCAAGGAACAAGAGTTCGTAGATTTTGCTTTTGGCTTGAAGCACTGATTGCTTCTTAGAGCTTAAAGTCAACCATGAAGCTCCATACCGATCTGTAGCACTTGTGGGCATGACCTTGCGAGGTAGTATGACCTTATGAGGTAAATCGACTTTTTATGACTTAACCCAAGCAATTTCACAGATCTACAAATCGTTAAAAGATGATTAGTATATGCTGACACAAATCACAAAATAGCCATACATTTCTGCAAGTTTAAGATAGGGGGGGGGGGGGGTAGTCCCGTCTCCATGTGATACAATAAAGAGAATCTTTGTCCTAAAGAATCTGGACCTCCTCAACAAACTAATGTTGCTACATCATTGCTAAAAAGATCCCCAACTAAATGCCTGCTGTCAACTTGCCCTCCACTTCATTGGTGACAGACCTATATCACGTGACCCCTATCGGTGAAGACAGTCTGCTCAATAATTATGTCAGGAGTCTGTCGGAGGGACATAAATTTTCTCCAAGGCGATGAACGCGATGCACAGTCCTTATTTTGACAGCCCCGGCGAGTTCTACCATAGCACCGTCTCAGAGACCCAAGCCTGCCGTGGCTCCTCCGCCAGCAATGGCTACGGCTATACCCACAGTCCACGATACTATAACATGTATTACAACACGGGGACGGGAGGAGGTGGTGGTGGGGCCTATCACCCCATCGAGACCGACCCCGTGTCTGTCCCGTGCCTCTCCACGCCGTCCGGGGAGCAAGGTTGTTACGGAAACATCCTGTGCGAGGCGGCAGCTACGGGGAATAGACCCCCGTCTAACGGCAGCTCTGACTCGGTTGACGAGGAGGGGGACGATGGGTTGAGGTCCGGGGAAATTTTACCGACGGCAGGGGGAGCAACATCGAAGAAGATTTACCCGTGGATGACTGAATCACGACAAAACGGCAAGCAGAAGATCCTTTCTGCAAGCGGTAAGACATTCATAAAATAAATACCGTACATTTCACAAACAAAAATGAATTTCAGTATTTCAAGAAGCTAGGCCATATTTGGGCTGAGTTTACCCAAACGTTTGGTTTACATTTTTTAATAGCTATTTTTAAGAGATTCGAAAATGTTACAAGCTTTCATTTAATAAGGTATAACACACACATAAAACCGCCATTGTTAAGTGGTAGTTTATTAAAATCCAAATGAATTATTGTTGTTATCCCGGAATCATCTCACATTCATCAGCCATGAACAAACAAGTTTGCATGTTACATTCATTCTGTGCTTTGTATAAAACTATAGCATAACAATTATGCGAAAGTGTTTGTATGTTTTTCACTTTGACTTTCTGTCAAAATTCGTTCCGAGAAAAACATTTTAAAAAATACATTCGTTCGGCGAAAATCTCAAACAATCTTATTCTTAAAACTGTTTATTCATGAATGATACTAAGAATCACTCAACTCTCGTTTGCCTTATATTGGGTGTTAAAATTTACGCCTCTCGTTTCGTAACATAAAGATTCCAAGTAAAGAAAACAAAATGTTAAAATATTACTAATTTCTGCAAAAACAATTACATTGGTGTTGTTTTAACACCCTATGATTCTCTCTTCTGCATCGTTATGTAACAACACCCAATTTTGTGGTGTCAATTTTAACACCACAGTTTTTTTTAGTGTTTTTTTACTTTCTTCTTTTTTGTTCAAGAAGTTCAAACTTTCTTGTTGCTAAAACGTTCAAAACATAAAAGATACTATGATTAAAGAACGTACGACATTTGATGAATATAGTCTTAACTTGTCATCGTGACTATATTACCGAAGTCATCGTACGTAGTCCACCCTTCACGAACAAAACAAAAATCAACTGCAGTTGAAGAGAGAAAATATCCCCTGCATTGTAACCACATCATGGGGTATAACTTCAGTCCTCTATCCAACCCTTATGACTGATACCCGCACATTCTTGTGAATATCTGATTGCCAGACAACAATATTGCCATTTTTAAAGGCAGTGGTACTTTTGGTAAATACTCCCAACAGTTAATGACCATAAAACTCACTTTGTAAAGAGCACTAAGAACTTTTGATGTTATAAAACGTTGTTAGAAAAGACCCCTTTTAACTAATGTAGTTTTAGAGAAAGAGGTAATTTTCACCCCGAAAATTGAATCTGAGAAAGGCTTCAGGCATGAAGTCTTTCTCAGGCATCTGAAAGCACACAATATGCAACAAGGGTGTTTTTTCATTCATTGTGTTCTTGCAATGACCAAATAAGCCCAAATTTCAGAGGTGTGTTATCTTATACATGTTGGTATACACCAAGTGAGGATGCTATTACTGGGCCTTGCAAATTACCAAAAGTATACCCTTCCGTTAAAGAGATTGTTCAAAGCACTGACTAGAGAGTAATTCTTTTTATCGCGAATAATGTTATCGAGAAGAATTTATTGAACTTAAAGAACTCTCGTTTAATTTTAGCATTTAAAATATATGTTTATTGAAAATTACTACAATATAAGGGATTAAAATCAAGTTGTCTCACAGCCGATTAATTAAAAAGATGTCAAATATGGTACTTACAATAAGATTATAGAAAGTTACAGATTCGGATTTTAACTGACAGAAACTAGTACTTCTTGCTTACAAGAGTTATCATATTACTTCGTGTAATTTTGAACACTTTCAATGTCAAATTCCAATCGAGTTTTATGTGTGATTATCAAAGGGGGTTCGTGTATGATAACGAAGTTCAAATTCCGCAGCATGCCCAGCACTCACAAACTGATAAAATTGAACATTTGCATAAATGCTAAAGTATTCGATTACTTCAAGTCCGGTAAATATAGTTTTATCAAATGAAGCACGAGTATATTATATATTAAGTGCTGTTCAAAACTGGCCACAATAATCGAATTGAATATAAGCTGAACGTTTTTCCATTTTTTATTTGTTATTTTTGTTTTTACAAATATAATAAGTATTAATATAATGTCTGATTGATTACAAAGGCGGCCAAATTCAGGGCAAAATGTACATCGATGGATAATTTGATTTAAAACAATATTTCATTTAAACTACAATCTTCCCTGTTTGCTAAAGTACTACTGGTGGTGATATTCTACCTTCAAGAGAAAATAATTTGGTGAAACTTATAAGCTTTGAATCAAGATAAATTAGCAATGGAATTTGTAGCCATATACTCCTTTCCAGGTTGGTCAATGCCTCTTTGGAAGAAGGCAATCACATAATTGCAGTGCCGCACTATACGTATGTATTTATTTGGTGTTTAGTGGTTTGGTTTTTTTTCTTTTTTTTTTTTTTTTTTTTTTTTACCCTTGTTTTCCCCCATTCATTGTGATGGATTGATTGTATACGTTATGATGTCAAGATGATTTAACGAATTGAGGAATGTGTCCAATGTACTTCATTAAAACTCATTCTGTAATTAAGCAAAGTATATTATCGTTTCATTTTAATTCATTTATTAATTTATACAATAGGCCTAGGGACTTCTTTTCTTTAATTTAATATTTTACTGAATCCTGAAAACAGTAAAACATAAACTCATTGTATCATTATTGTTCATTGCTCTAGATGCTCACATTTCAACATGAGACTTTCATCAGGGAACGGACCTTCATCAATAAGAAGGAAAAAAAAGGAAAAACAAAACCTGGCTTGTGTAAATACGTGTCGAGATCGAAAAACGAGCAAACAATAGAAACGCTCACGCAAGAAATAAATTGGCAACATCCAAATAGGATACATGAAATGTGAACTTCATTACCAAAGTTTGTTCTTCTATGTGGTCCTGTCAAAAACAATTTGGTGGGTTTCATAAATATAATTAGATACATCATTTTACTTTGCCCAATGAAAGAATAAGGGGTACCTCTTGATTTAGAAAACAAATGGTGTACTGAGAGCTGATTTGATCAAAAGCCCATTGAGATAATCCAAACAATGTGTTAAACCTACAAAATTGTAGCAATTCATTATTCAATTCAATGGTACTGACAATAATGTGCGTCATTACGGTACCTTCACCGGCGTAAATACAAATTATGGCAAAATGTTTGGTTAAATTAAAATATCTAATAGGTCAGAATTCTTGCCAATCTGACATGAAAATGTTAGTTTTAACTTGAATCAGTTTCTTTTCAAGCAAGTTACAGGCTTTCGTTTAGGTTACACGAATACAACATTGCCTATAATTAGTGGTAGTAAATAAAAACTAAAATTTAATGATTGTAAGGATCCCGATATTATCTCACATCCATCGGCCATGTGCAAACAATTTTGCATGTTAAATGTATTTTGCGCACTGTCCGCACTGTTTCGTTTCTAACAGCATCATCTGTCCAAATTCGCTCAGAAATAAAGTAAATAAGACACATAATACCGTCAAGATTGTTATAGGCTCGAGCCTATAACAATATTTACGGTATATGTATCTTCTTGGGGGTTTGGGTTATTTTTTAATTGCACTTTTTACCTTGAAGTTGGGTTAAAAATTGTATACGGCATAAAGTGATTAATAGCTGCTGCCCCTTGATTTGTTCTTTCTCAGGTACCATGTGATGTTGCTAAACTGGTCATTCATTGACCAGTGTCCGTTTGGTAATACAAACAGTTTGCGCTGTGTCAAAAGTCAATCAGTTGATTTGTTTATCTTATTGGCGTCGTCTGAGAATAACACGAAACAATCGATGTCATTATTTTTCGTGTTTGGTTTTGAAAGAATTCGTTGAAGCAAATTGTATCGTTATACTCTTTATTTGTATTAATAAATTTATTTTATTTATTTATTTGTTTTTGTACATTTTTCTTTTGAAAAGTTTCTACATACGAACCTTTTTACTTCTTGATTAATTTTATAACATTTACAATATAATTGAAATAATTAAAAACGGTTTTGATTCGTTATAATGTTTAGGTAATGTTTGCAGTGAGCTGTAATGCTGTAAACATGATAGTCATTTATTTTGAGGATATTATGGAATATAGCATGGCTGGGATTTACCACGTAAATGCTGTAAAAATGATAGTCATTTATTTTGACCAAATAGCTGCAGTTGTAGAACGACATAATTTTGTGAACCGGAACAAAGAAATATGGGTGCAGGTTTAATCAATATCATAGTAGGCAACTTGACAAAAGAAGCACTACAAAATGGTGCCATTTTGATTTCATGTGAAGAATTTATCGTTTTTCCTTTGAAAACAGGAAGATCAAACTTTCCGTCTTGTTTAGTGTAATTTTACCATCTTTTTACAATTTGTATTCTATGTATATTTTCCTGGAATTCGAACCTTGGTCGCCATGGGATTTTTTTTTTTAAATAAACCATTAATGAATGAATGAATGGAACATGCGAGTACACTTTTAAAGCGTTGTAATGAAGTCGCACTTTAATTAGTGCGGTCAGTAACTACTTTGTAAAAAAAATACGTGAAAAGTTTACTTTGAAACATTGCTGAAGTGAAATCTAAAATACCATAGTGACGGTATGACTTTTAACCAGAAGAATTTAACTTTACATAGAGTAGTCACACTGCACTCTTTAATAAAGCGTTGATTTAGCGAGTTTGGCTGTCAAAGCTGTATAATGCATAATAGTATAATTATGTGGAATATCAAAACCATATATAATTCGGTTGTTATTCGCCGATGGAATTACATTAACTTTGATTAAACCTTCCTGTTGTCACAAGTCAAGAAAAACAAAACAGCACCCACGTGGTAAATCCCAGCCATGCTATATTCCATGATATCCTCCCCTGTACCGTAACACACAGTCTAGAAGGGGTGTCAATCAACAGGGGTCGATGACTTGGGTCAGTGGGGCTGAGAAAAAAAAAAAAAAAAAAAAAAATATCCCATTGGGCCTGTGCATTAGTTTGTACACAAAGCAATGGCCGCCTGGTTAATGCCTGGTCGCCAAAAGTCCTGGACCCATTGAGTTGATTGAAAACATCTGTTCCCCAACTAGCTGGGAGTCCTGGGGTGTCTTGCTGTCATTTCTGTGGTTAGAAAATGGGAGATAAGCCCTTGCAAGCCCTCTTAAGTGATTGATTATGTGTGACAATCATGACTGACAGCCAGCTGAAGCCATGTTACGTTGAAACAGGCGCCTCTTCGGAAGGTTTAATCAACCAACCAACACTACCGATGAGATAAAAAAATTCATCTTATAATCGGAATAAAATTGTATATATAATTGTTTTTTCTTTGTTTTTCTTGCATCTGGGATACAGACAAATAGTTGGTATTCGCCCTTACCGATGTGTAGACAAACATAGTTGGTATTCGCCCTTACCGATGTGTAGACAAACATAGTCTGATAAATAAATAAAACAAGGAAGGAATTGACTAATTAATTACATAAAAACTGCATGGGCTCCAAGAACTGTACACTCAGTATTCCCGAATTATGTGAATAAAAGTCACAGGTATATCACTCGGTGGGGTTCGAACCCATGACCTTTTCCATGCTAGAGCAGATGCCTTTTAGCACTAAACAATCGGGATAGCCCGGTGGCTAGAGGCAGTTTGAATCCCATATTTTAACAGCTGTTAAATTTGCATCGGGATATTTAAAGTATAGTAATTTGGTTTTGTTCTTACATCGATGTATGTCGATGTACATCGGTGTAAGGGCAAACAAAGTAATAACATTCATACTTCCCATACAACACCACTTGCTTTCTTAAATTTCTTTATTTGTTTATGTTTTAATTGTTAATTAAAATAACTTAATTCAAAGCTAAATGAGGTACCGTATATCACATGCATTTAAACTTGCCGGTGTGATACAATCATATAATTAATTATGCATAGTAGTATTTTACATTTTATATATATATATATATTTTTCTTCTTCTTCCAGAGAAAAAGAAACAGATGGAGTTGGCAGCTAGTAAGCGTAACAGGACCGCGTTCACCAGTGCCCAGCTCGTCGAGTTAGAAAAAGAATTCCACTTCAACCGTTACCTCTGCCGCCCTCGTCGTATCGAGATGGCGGGATCCCTCAGCCTGACGGAACGCCAAATCAAGATCTGGTTCCAGAACAGACGGATGAAGTACAAGAGAGATGCCAAGGAGAGCGAGCGTGCGGAGCGGGGGATTAAAGTCTCAGACTCGGTACTGGCTCGTCAGTCAGAGCGGAGCCCACGATTCATAGCCTCCAGCGGTGTCCCTCTGATGCTGAATTATCCGCCGGGAAACGGAGTGGTAGCCCCCGGTGCTGGTGCTGCCTCGCAGTGCATGGATGGTAGGAACTTTCACCACGGCGGAGGAATTTATAACCGCTTCCCCTACCCGCAGGAGCAAACAATGAATGCCTCACCAAGACTCACAAACTTGTGACAAAACGGGAGCAACCTCAAAGGTCATCCGTGGACATTTCAAGAATGATGGCTTAACAGTTACGTTTCTATGCAAATAAGAGCATTTTTGTCGTCTATTTCGTAAGCGTATGACAATTGCAATGATAATGTTATGACTATTCTGCCGTGTATGGAAAGCATCGTAAACTATATCACTGCTCTTTTGACATACGCATGAACAATCGACAAAAACAGTCGCTTTATTTATTTCAAAAAAGTTACACAATTTTGCATCAGTATTTCGCACAATTATGGCCAAGTTTGCGCAAGAACTACCGTTGACCACAGTTCGACTTAAATAGCCAAACTCTGTTTAGTCGACGTTGGTTGGAACCAGACTATTGGGAATGGTCTCATCCCTGGTAATCTATAGCCATTGTCATAGCACAGTGCAGAGAGGACCAGTTATAATGTTGATCCGACATTTATTCACGTAGACTTGATTTTACAAACTTTTGCGATAACAATAATCATTGAAATAAAAAGTTTGCCAATATTTTGGGGTTAGTGTTCGTTCACACTTGTCTGAAGCAAAAAGCTGTGAGATATGCTGGTACACTGAGTAAAGTATCTCCTGTGTGCTCCTTGTCGTTTTCCTGAACTCATCCACTGAAACAAACTGTTATGGTCGCGTTGACATGACATGGCTATAATAGTTCGCATTTTAACTGCAGTGCACATGCCCAACGTACGTCACTGACCAATCACTAGCTAATCATTGGTACTTGCGCGAATTTGTTCAATTTCCTGTAATTAATTTTAAAGACACCGTTGTATTATTTCGAAAATCTTGAAGTTTGTTATTGGACTATAAAGGAATTCTTCTTAAAGTTTATGTCATTGTCTCTCCACGTGTTGTTGTTGTTTTTTGTTTGTTTTGTTGGGTGGGGTGTTTGTTTGTTTGTTTGTTTGCCTGTTGCTGTTGTTCGGGGTTTTTTTTTTTGTTAAAGTTGACACAGTTCTTTTAATCTTTGCGACAGGTTAAGAACAGGCTAACTCGATCAAAAATAAAATAATTGATTGCTTTGGAATGTACCGCGAAATGTTTACTAACGTTTATCTTTGCGATTTGTACAAAATACGACCCTCGGGTCATTTTCCAGGACAGTGTAGGAGCTAATTAAAAACACAAACACAAATTAAAAAACGATACAATAATGTGAACAAAAAGAACAAAATAAAATAATTAAAAACATATTCAACATGTTTTTTTACTTTAATAATTTAGTCTTTTATTTATTTGTTTTATTTATTGATTTTTTTTCTGATTCAATTATAATGCTCGGTTTCCATTGTTATTTTGATTTGTTTTATTATTATTATTTTAGTTTTTTTTTTTTTTTCAAGCCGATATTTTAAATACGCGGATCTAACAGCGCTGCTAAAAGTATTAAGTTTTTCGTGGAGCTTTTTTCGAGAAGAGTAGATTTAAGACTTTCAGAGAATTGACTGAGCATTTTTTATCAATGAGGGCGGTGTTTCATGAGGTTATCTCATCGTCAAAGAGATTACTGTGTTCATTTCATTCATTGTTTTTTGAATCTTTTCGGGACTAGGCTGTTTTCGAACAGCCACACAATTTTGGGCTAAGCACTTGTGAAATGGTAAAATTTCGTTATTGTGGATATTTGAGGAAATGTTTTAAATGATGGTCTGTCAAAATGATAACCTGGGGTGAAAAAGTGGGGGGTTTTGTGGGTTTTTCGGGAATGGCTGTTTTCGAACAACCACACAATTTTGGGCTAAGCACATGTGAAATGGTAAAATTTCATTATTGTGGATATTTGAGGATTATATAAGATTTAAAATATTGTAAAAAATGTGTATTGTTATTGTTCCTTGAGTTTATTTACATAAAGTTTTCTGGGATTTCTCAAAATTACATTTATCTTGTGTTGTTTTTTTCCGGTGCTCTAAAGGGTGTGTACAACATTGGTAAGATTGAAAATATAATTATGTTCACAGATTTGAACATAATTTACATGGTATAAAGATGGTCATAGTGAAAAACTTCACTTGTAATGAAATAGTTTTACTTGAAATGCTATAGTTTTTAGGAAATGAGTAAAACAATTAGTCTTTATTACTGGTGATAAAATCCGACGTTTGAAAACAGTGAAAACATAATACTAACGGGGTTTTTCACTGTTTTCTCATGACTCCGAAAAACCGATTTAGCTTAAACTTTCACAGGTTTGTTATTTCCTGTATTATTATCTAGTGTGGATACTGTTCTTTGACAATTACCAATGTTGTACACGGTCTTTAAAGCGGATCGACTATTGCACATTACTGTGATCGGGTTTGGAGATTATTGACTGATAACAGCCAGGGTTACCACCATAACACCATTCTTTCTTTTGTCAACTTATAAAAACAGTTTGAAAAATAAACATCTATAACATTGAGCTGGTATCAAATTCGTAGATAATGAAATTTAGGAATTCGTATTAAATATTACATTGTTATTACCCCCCCCCCCCCCCCCCCCCCGGCCTACCCACCGCTAGTTGTTGGACAGATTAATTATGGTAATGTGTCATCAAAAGTTAAGGCTTTTGTTTGGAAGAGTCATTGATGAACAAATTACGAGCTACGTCATCACATAATTACGAATGAACACAAAGTCAACTTCAGCCAAGATTACTGTTCAAGTGTATTGTACACAGGGCTTCTCCTGTTCCTGTACCGTAATTTGCATTGTGACACCATGCTTGATCTCGTCTCGTCTTCAGATTTGTGTGCAATTTGAATGCTAAGGCAAGTATTGTTTTTATTGACGTTTTAAAAGAGGACCACAGAGTGAGCAATAGATAGGTTGCAATATGACGTAAGTCGGCCATCTTTACGGGCAATTTGGAACACACAGTCATGCGTTACGCGTGAGAACGGCGTGCAGCACGCGCACATTTCACAAAACTCATTGCATGATTGGTTAGTGAATGACGCTGCTGCGTTAATAATTTGAGCGCTTGACGCGCCTGCAATCCAAAATGCGATTTGCCCGTAAAGATGGCGTCTACTGGGAACTATCTATTGACGGAGCTTTTCCCCGTGAAATATTCATCATATTGATGAGTAAGCTCATTTCAAATCTAAATCGTCTGTATTTGAAGACAGCTGATGAGATTACAGTGGGAAAAAGACCAAAAACGATACAGTCACGTAACAATGAAGAAACAATGGAGACCTGTTTACGGCCAACTTTCCTCTTTGCCAATGACACTGGCTGTCTGTAGAAGTAGAGATTGTTAACTTCTTGTAAATCTATGAACTCCAATTAACTATTAGTTCTTACACTAGTGCCCTACGTTCTTATACCTACAGTCACCCAATGAGGCATTTAAAATCACGGTATTACCAAGGAAGACAGACATTGTTATTTCCTCGTTTTGAATCCAAATAACTACAAATTGAGGGTATGTTTCCAAGGATTTGCTACCGAGATATGGTTTCCCAATCAGGTTGGATTTACGCCAGATGGTTTTATCCGTCCGTTGATAACGAGACACGGGTCTAAATATACGAAGCTCCGCGGACTTAAAAATCAACGTTGCCAGTAAAAATGTTGTCCTCTCTTGTTGTAGATTTGATAAGTATTGCCTTTCATGGACCCATGCTGATTCATCGAACCATGGAGGTAGGACTTAATCTCAATGATGAGTTGGTGTGTCTGGGCCCTTTTTTTTACTAACTTACTGTGTAGCATAATGTTACCCGCTATATTGTCTTTCTTTTTTAAAACACAAAGTTAACAAAATATAATGAATCATATACATAGCGCCCTCAAACATAAAATATCGCTTGTTTATGAAAAACACTGGCATTGTTGTCTATAATAATTATCTATAATTATTTACGACGCTTTTCAGCCCACTGGTTTGCTAATTAAGAGCTAATCGAAAGACAGAGCTAATCGGACACTATGGACTCGATTGTTTCTCGCACTTTGCTGCAGAGGATACAAAGAGGTGTGTGTGTGTTGCCCGTGGCAACGCTGTCTGAGTTGAAGATGTTGCCGGAGGTCTGATTCGCAAATCTCGAAATGTGTTGTTCTTCCGTTGGTAGAGGGCGTAGTTTTGAGCACTGTGACCGCGACAGTGAAGGGTGCACTACTCTAAATCGACCAAAAATTCATGCGCCAAGCTACTTATCATAATTTGTAAACCCACAACTTATTTTTAATTATAACGTTTTGGGGGTCATGCAACTAATAGAGTGTGTAATTATAAGAACTTATCACAACCTGGGGGTTCTGGGTTTCAAGTTTTGAGGAGATTTGATAAATTTGGGCTTTAAAGTTGGTCCTATTTAGCTTGGGAATTGGAGGAGTGCCTCATGAAAACTGGCGGCAAGTCGGTTTGGGAAAAAACACATTTTCGGGGGTGTTTTTTCTGGGGTAATTAGCAAAAATTCCAAACGGCTGACCTGCCAAAAATTGAAAAGAAATCTGAAGTTTAGTTGTCTGAAAATATATTTGATTGGTTTTCAAGAGGCTGAGAGACTTTTAACTATTTTTTGAGAATTTTTGAATATTTAGCATTTATCATTGTCTATTTGGGTGAAACCTGAATTGCAGTACACGGCGCCCTCTATAGGAAATCAGCTGTTTGCGCATCTAATGTTTGAACCCAACAGAAGTTCCAGCATGTATTTCAAGAACATGGTGTTATTTGCGTGTTTGTTGATTGTTGTTGTTTTTTTTTGTTTTTTTTTGTTTTTGTTTTTTTGGGGGGGGTGTGTGGTATTTTTGTTTCTTTCTTCCTGTTCGTCTTCTTTTATCAGCCGAACACTAGTGTTTTTGTCGTCTTTTCTTCGTTTCCTTTCTTTTCTGCATGGAATTGTCTGCAGACCTAAACTTGAAATGCAGTTTGACTATTTTAGCTTCGGGAGAAATTTTTACGTCATCAGGTGTGGGATTACTTTAATTCAAAATGTAACTTCTGAAAATCTTAATTACCGAACTTACGAAAGCTATTTTAACAATTCTCTTTCGTATACACAATAACGTTGCTTCAGTAAACTGGCATCATTGATATCAATTTAGAGTTTTCTACATGCAATTGCTTTTCAATAATATTGTTTTTTATAAAAATCGCAAGTAGATGTTTTCATAGTGTTTTGTCAGGGGACAATCACTCGAGCTCTAGGTTTGTTTGTGTTTTTTCATCACAAATGTCAAAGCCATCAAAATGTCATTAAACTGTTATCAAACACTGCCCTCAGCTCAAAGGCCAACTTGCAATTTTTTCCTCTCTCTCTCTTTGTATTCGTTATTAATTTGTATTATTATTATTAGTAGTATGAAACACACCACTGCATTTTGACCCGCAGATAGAGGTATGGTTAACTTATCAGCTAAATAGCATGGTTCCAAATGTGTACAAACTTATCGCTGATACCAATTTTTCGCACTGACGGGTCCGATAGGGCAGACGAAAGTTGTACGCTATAAGTAATGTGACTGAGATCGCTCTGCACTGTCTGTGCTGTACATAGCAATAATTTCATGTCGCTACAGAAACGTGAACCAATACTTGTTTGTTCGGTATTTTTAAAATGTATATCTATATATTTTAATTGTTATTTTGTTAAGAACAGTAATGGAAACACGTCCTGGAATGTATTCTTTTTGTTTTATTTGTTTATTTTGTAGTGATAAATCGCCTAACATCACAAGGCCGGATAGCCAATTCAATGTGAAGGCTACACTGTTAGTTTGGGCTATTGACCCAAATCAACTGTCACCTTGGGCTGAAAGTAAACACACTCCGTAAGATGTACGCATGGTTATCATCCACTAGGAGCCATCATCCATAGGAGCCTGGCTAGTAGTGCAGAATGCACTACCTTCCCTGCTTAATGCTAAAGGCCGTATCCGAATAGGCGGATTTAGCTGTGGCAACGACTGTTGCTAGAGTGTTGCTACGGAGGTCCTATACTTTAACCATGATGACGCGGCGACCAAGCGGTGCTTAGCCCTAGCCGCGAATTCAAACTCGGGCCGAGTGTCTTAACTTCCGAGTTCGGTTCGGAGTTTATAACACTGATTGATATGGGTGCAACTGTATTGGCTTGTTAGTGAGGTGGATTAAGGAAAAGATCGTTACACGGTGGACAAAAGCACCATTTTTTCACCAAAGTATCAGTTTGACCCATAGATTTCAAAAAAGTCATGCTCCCAAAAATCTGAGAATGGGATCACCTTGAATTACGTCATTATGACGTCATAACCTCTTTTTATGTAATAAAGCAAATGCAAATGCCATGGTGGGATTTCTACATGCCAAAATTATGTTTCTGAGGTCAAGGAATTCAATGAGGGTGATATTAGTTTGTAACAAATTAATATCCTTTATGGTGACTATATTGATGTAATTATGACGTCATCATCGTCAATACTACACAAATAACACGAAATTTGAAAAAAAGATTTTATTGCCGTGGTTTCGCCAAAATGCTAATCTTTTTGTGTTCATATGGTAACAGTATAATTACCGTGGCACTGATCTATAAGATACCATGATGTCATTATGATATAATAAACAATAACTATCAACCAAAACAATAACACATTAACACAATGAACCACAATGATTCTGACCGGATATAGGTTATGACAGGAGATTTATTATGTTGAACAGCGCATAATTATAACAGTTGGTTTGTGTAGACGAGGGATTACAGTGTGTTACCATTTATTTGACTGCATCTTACAGTTACAGTTATTAGGTTTTTTTACAGTTTATTACTATTAACCACCTACTTAAAGGGCAGGATCGTCGCTCAAAAAATTGGCGTCCTCGGGAAACCTGTACCCAAGTCAATCATAATGCTGGTCCATTTGCTTGACGTCACAACTGTTTAAGTCTAAAGCGTTTATACCCAGTGAACTACAAAGATAGGTACATGTTGTTTGGCAAGTTAGGACATACTTCCTTCAATTATTGTTAAAATCATAGTAATCCTGCCCCTTTAAAGTCCGCTTTGATTTTAAAGTTTGTTATCGTACAATAATGAACAGTCTCAATTTCTTGTATTAAAACATTTTAGATTAATGTTTTGATGAAGCAAGCATCACAGCTTCCAATTATTTTAGAGCTTTCGTAATTACTGTATCGTTTCAGATGACTGAATTAATTATCAATGCCCAAACTGATTATTTTTGACAGTTGCAGGGTAGACCAGCTCTTGAGCACTTGACATCCACAATAGTTGACTGCCTTTTTGACCGTCGGGTCCCTTGCTCCTCATTCTGGGTATCATGTTTTCGTTTCTTCTCAACTTTCCTTTCCAGTTTTGACATATTAAATTTCTGATGACAGGATCGATGCCACTTTGCCTCATTTCGCACAAAGTTTTCTGCTGTCCATTCTGCTCCATATTGGAGGTTAACAGGTAACGCGTCAAGCTTCATGAATTCTTTGACATTCATAAGGAAGTCATTGAAGACAGTGAGAGAATCATAGTTGCGCCGCGTCTGTGGACAAGATAAATTTTCCGGTGTAGTTTGCTGGCAGATAATGCAGGCTGTCCAATCCATGCTGACTATTACACCTACACATAAATAATGATTATCATTATTATGAGTATAATTTAAAAACAAATAATGATCATCAACAAAGGACCAGAATTAGGAACCAAAGAATTATAACTGATGGTTCTTTCGCACAACAAATTTCTCAGAGAAGATTATGTCTCGAACGCTAATGTTATGGACACAATTAATCCTAACAAATCTCGGGATCTTGAATAAAAAGGTTTTAAATCAAAATGTTAAATATCTGATTCGGAACATTATGTCTGATTCATAAACCTGCAACTTTGGGTTGAACTAGAAAACTAGACAAATTGGTGCCCCTTTTAACCAGTGATGACCAGAACAGGTTTCGTGCCCCCCCCCCCCCCCCCCACCCCCATGAAAAAGTAAACACGTATCCCGGCATTCATGATCAAGATTTTCTGAAAATTGTTATCAGAACTTAACAAATGGAACACCACGAAATAGCAGAAGATGCAAGACTCTATCTCATGTGTGAACACTCAAAGGACGACGCACATCCAACCAGTTTATACTTCATGTGTATTTTGATCTCCAAA
Source organism: Leptasterias polaris (assembly GCA_037783415.1). Classification (NCBI taxonomy): domain Eukaryota; kingdom Metazoa; phylum Echinodermata; class Asteroidea; order Forcipulatida; family Asteriidae; genus Leptasterias; species Leptasterias polaris. The sequence continues at coordinate 141,191 of JAZGTN010000122.1, forward strand.
ACTGTCTGTGGTTTGGTCATCGTGACATTTTAGACACCAGTTGCCCAAGAAACAGTTTACAAAGTTATATATGGCAATTGCATTGTCTGAAACTGAAACAAAACCATTTAAATCCAAAACCGAGTTATAATTTCCAATGTTACTAACGTTGGTCTGCTAGCCACCACAACCATGAGCTGAAATTGAAACATGTTAACATATTTTAATACAAACCACTGATTTGTCCTCGGTGATGATGATGTATTTTATACCATCATATGCTAATATAGACAAATTTAATACAAAAATGATGAAACTGTTTGTTTCAGCGCAACACGAACGTTGCCATTCGATTCATTGGCCTCTGATACATATAATTCGCTACTAAAATCACTTGCCGAGGCATTATATAACTAAAGTTATGCCGTTTTAATGAAATGGCGGCCATTTTGAATATATTACGTCATAATTAGGTCAAGGTCATTGCAATTTCTTTGGAGCATGGGATTTTATCAATCTACATACCCATAGGAGTCTTCAAAAAAAATTGGTGCTTTTGTCCACCGTGTCACGATCTTCGTGTTTTTTGTCCTTAATCCATCCACCTCACTATGTTTCTTCCGTCCGGTTCCATGTGTGAATAAACTGAGTCCTGCGGGAGTTTAAAAGTCTGAAGGTGTATAAATCAAACACTTTCGATCTCTGGCTGTGCTCCGTGGTCATAATGGGTTGATGTGGCTGGCTGCCAAAGGCGCCCTTGCATGCCTGCTTCTCGAACATGCTGTAGCCGCGTCCTTCGCAATTCAGCTCTTAGCTGCCAGTAAGGATGATTAGCCTCCCAAAATGATTATAAGTACACGGAACTTAACCAAGATTGTAGGATACTCGAAAGCAATAATACCGAAACATTCAAAATGTAAATCCAGACTGGACACCCTGTGAGTAGACTTGAGTCAGTTCTTTGGCAATGCAGAGCTTTCTTCTGTGTTCATAACAGTCCTCCAAACGATAATTGAAAATAAAGGGTGCAAACTCTTCTCAGAAGAGATTTACACATAGTCGTAAATTCAAGTTTACATGTTTTAATCACAACCAAAAACAAGAAAGGCAACAAAAATCACTTACAAAAACAAACAAGCAAACAAAATGCCCCACCAGCACCCCCCCCCCCCCCCCAACAAAAAACAAAAACTTAATTATGACTGTAATCTGCCTAACTATTTTGAATGAGGTTTGAGACCAGTATGATGTAGAAGATTTTCCATTCCTAATTTTAATTTTATTTTGTTATTTTTATTTTATTTTTATTTATTTTTTCGGGGGGGGGGGGGGGGGACAGAGTAAGGCAAATTAGTTTACAAACAGATTGTTGATAACAGTACCATGGCAGAGCGGAGAGCTAACCTCTGACAGAGACAGTGACAGTGTCGAATTTTCGAGGACAATAACAACAGTCGGATAGTGAGTCACTTGGGTTACCTCGCCGCTCGTTCCCAGGGCCGAGGCCTTTCTATTTTATATTATATAAAAGGTGGGGCTGTGGAGTCTAGTGTTATAGAAAAGGTCGCAGGGACGACGTGACTGTATGACACCCATAATCACTCGGGCTTTTTCCATTGACGGAGAGACAACAAAAAAGATAAACAAATAAACTGCAAAATAGAGGAACTCCCACCTAGTTCATCAAGATAACCTTGTGATAATGATTTCAAAAACCTCAAGTAACAATATCAGTTTGTGACAGCACAGAATGTGTACCCGGGGACATACAACGGTCTTAAGTAGGCCGTATGTTGCTTTAAATATCCTATTTGCAGTCGACTGCAAATTTAATTGGAGTCACAATCTTATTTGCTTCGACTGCCTTGTCTTTCTGATTTCAGAAAGTCCATTTGCCTAAAACCCTTTCCTTTTAGCGGGTTTGTTTCATTTTTCTAAAAGTTGAAATATCTGAAGCAAGGAACTCGACATTCGTTCAAAATGGGATCTTCGACCCACTTTGGGATAGAAAGCATTGGTTGTATGTGGTTGGTTTGAATCACACATGGCATTCGTTGGATAGTGTTTCTGCACACACGCACCAAAGGTGTCTATACCTGCGTTGAAACCGATTACTTTTAACAAACGATTTGTGCGTAAGCATTACATACGAAGTGTGGACCTGAGAACAAAAGAGGTCCACACAAGGCAGGGTTTTGAAACACTGTGTGTACTTCCACACGTCCACACAGGAATAGGAGTTTCCTTAAGTGTATAGAACAAAGGAATGTCCACACAGTGACTGCAACACATGCAAATATGTGTGTGTTCTGTCAGAGTAAAGCCCGGTTCATACTTCCTGCGAATGCGAAGCAAATTTCGAAGTCACAGCTGTTTTCCACCCCTCTGAATCATATTCCCCAAACAAACAATTGTATCATTGATAAAAGAAAACCCAAAAAACAAAAAACACGCTGCGATTCATCTTGAGATAAGTTGTCAATACTGCCATAGTTATTTGTAGTGTGTGACGTCACACTTTGCTTAGCAATTAAGATTGATACCCACTTTAAGATCAATCTTAGCTCTTTGTGAAATCGAGCCCTGTAGTGAACTGCTTTCAGAAGGACCTATCGTCTGTGTGATGAGATGGTGACCTATGGGTGGATCAGTATGTAAGAAACTCTCGTATTAGTAAAGCTTCACCGTGTGACCCTCTTCCGGGCATGCAGTTTGACTAATACTTGACTCCTACGGTTACGAGTCGGTGTGTAAATAATCAAACCATCCATGTTCACTGGAGATTGTCCAGCAAACGTCTTCACTCATCCGTGGTCTGTCCTCAAAATGCTCTTACATGTAGGCCTACCATTGTTAAAATAGTCAATTTTTTGAGTGTTGTGTGTTCACGTTGCATCAATATCACTTGAAACAATTGGTTTTTAGGAAAACTCAGTATCCCATTCAAATGGCAAGTGTGAGGCGCTTCATATTATTATTATTCTACTAAAGTATAATTACTGAAGGAGTTAGCGAATCGGGAGGAAAGAATATTCAACCATCTTTTTTGAAAGAATATACTATAAAAAAAAATTCTTCAGAAAATCAGCTTTTAGAAATCTATGTCCAGTCCGCACATTAGAGGAATCTTCAGAGAACCAAACATGTCTTTGCACTTCAAGGCTGTAGATTGATTGAATCCTGCATCGAACAGAACATTTCCGCACGCAGTTAAGTTGCCTACATGGGACCCTTATTTAATTCCCAACCGTGTCATGACGTTGTAAAAAAAAAAGTATTATGATATGTTGAGGTTGGATAAATAATTGTACAAATTACTAGAACGGGAGTTGAACTGCACCGACCTCCAGATAAACGTGCCGGCTCGCTACCAACTGAGTTAAAATAATATTAAATATTAAATACAATACTGAACTAAGCATTAAATATGTTACAATGCAGATTCATAATGGGAACCACTTGTTACTGTTCGTGTATAGACGATGTGACCTCTGACGTCATTTGAAAATCATAACATGATGCGCGCGCATGTCGCCGGGAAAAACCTTTGTGTACTTGACAGCCAGCTAGAAAGTACACGCAATATTACCATGACTACGCGTCTTTTTGCCCGGCGGAACATGACTTGGACAACAGACTTGTCAACAGAGGGCGGTTTGAATGTAAACAGAGGTCACATCGTCTATACCCCTGAAATAAAGAAATTTAATAAATCATAAATCGTCTTCTTACTTGTTGTCAATGTATCTGCTTCGTCTATCTGTTCATGAATCCTCAGACAGACATGTGACCCATCCATCAATTCAAAGGGTACGCCACCGAGGTGTCACTGTGATGTTTATAATATGGCTTCATTTAGTTCGGGTTACCAGGTGTGATTGCGCAATGAACATCCAAGATCAACAACCAATAGTAGAAGCCGTCGTTACAACAGATTGCAACATGACGAAGCTTTTTTGCCACTCATAGTTTTATCGGGGGTTGGGGTGGGGGTGAAGTTGATACAAAACTGATACAAGCCCCCTCAAAATTCAGCCAATCAATAGCATGTTCTTGTCTTGAAAAAAGGAAAAGAAATATTACACGTACGTTTTCGTTTGAGACCAAAAGAAAAAGAACTCATGGGAGAGGTACAAATATTGATGTGTTTAGTTATCCGGATGCTGTCGAGGTCTTTATGGCAATGATTATAAGACAGAGTTGAACATTAATGTCATCCGTCAGAGAGTAAGTTAGTAGAAAACCATAATGAGGAGTTCTGAGTCTGATATCGTCTCCATTACTCAGATTAGGTGATACTTGAACCATATATAGTCATGGTAAACCTACTGATAATTAAGGCAGGGTATACTTTTGGTAATTGTCAATGACCAGTATCCTGACTTGATTTATACCATCATAATTATGCTTTAAATAACAAACCTGTCAAATAGTCATCGAAAATGAAGAAAAAAAAGTAATATTAATAATAAAAGAAAACAAATAGGAAAAAACACCGTTGTTGCATAGAATTGTGAGCTTTCAGATGACTGAGAATGACCTCATGCCAGTGTCATACATTGGGAAATCTGTAACCCGGAGATTATGTCCCCCCCCCCCCCCCCCCATGGGAAATTAACATGGGCTGGGGGAGGAGGATTCAAAAGAGGGCGCAATAAGAAGAAGTTTGTGCAAAAGTTCGCCGTATGGGGAGACAGAATCTCTGGGGGACAGAATCTCCTGCACATGTGACATTGGGTGTATCTTTTTTGATAATTCTGTCTATAAATCAGTATTACGTTGTCAAAAATATATAGCCTATATATATATAAAAATACAATATATGACCCTAACATTCAAGAAGCCCATGTAGGCCTAAGAAAACAAATCACTTGCTGATTTTATTAATCATTTCGCAAGGTTTACTTGTTTGCTCTGATGGTTTAGTAAATCAGTTTGAACGACTTACCAAAGAACCGATTTACCAGAAAGTCATCATTCGATTGTCGTGAGTATGCGGTTAAAAGAGACACACTGCCTTCGGATTGGGCGCTTTGGGCTATAACAAAAAAATATTTGTTTTGAAATGAATATGGTTAGAAATATTTTTTTAAAGTAGAATAACGTATTGATTCACACAAGTTTGTCTAGACTTGATAGACACACAAGTTTGTCTTTCTTAACAAACACTTTGTACAGCTAAAAGCGCCCAACCTAAGGCACCGTGTACATTTAACCACTTCCATCTCGGAGCATTGCCAAGTGTTGGTTGCCAGCGCACAGCGCCCTCTATTACGACTTGGTTAATTCGTTCGGATCGATAGATAAGTAAATGGTTCGACGACTGGATTACATCAACTGTTGACATGAATTGGTCACACCGTTTGAACAGAACTGTAAAACTCTATTACTATAACCGTTTAAACGGATAAGTACTATACCGTTAGCAACAGATTACGCAAACCGTACAAAGAGTGCGCAAACCATTCAAACAGAGAATAAAAAATATATATAGGGTTTGTACCTTTGCTTTGGCACTGCTTCATGTACGCCTACAAATTAAAAAAAATGTGGGTGGTGTTAAAATTGACACCATGGGTGTTTTCACATACAGATACCCGAGAGAATCAAAATAAACATCACAACATGTTAAAATAACACCAATGTTATTGTGTTTGCAGAAATTAGCGTTGTTCTAACACCATTTGGTGTACAATTTGATTATTTTTTTCGGTATCCTTAAGCGACAGCACACCTTTGGTTTAAATTTTAACACCCCAGTTTTCGCAGTGTACTGTGCTATGTAAAACACACTTTACAGCCAGTGATCAGTAAAATAACTTACACTAAACATAGGCCATACAGCTCAATTAATCACTATTAATATTATCCTGGGGTCACGGAAAGGCACTATGTAACAAACTTTTACTATTGCAAAAGAAAGCCGTTCGAATTATCACAAAAGCCAACTATCTATCTCATTCAGCTCCTATATTTGCCAAACTTAAAGTGCTCAAATTTAATTACCTGTATCGTCTGAACTTGGGTAAATTCATGTCCAAGTACAATTACGGCCTATTACCCAACAGCTTTAATGAAATGTTTACTTTAGCTTCATCAATACATTCCTATGGCACTCGTAAAGCATTAAAGGGGGATTTGTATGTCAACTATAATAGAACTTCCATTCACAAAAATAGTGTTGTGCAACGAGGAACAGAATATTGGAATAGTCTTCCCATAAATGTTAAGCAACCTGCTACAATTAGTACATTTTCAAGAAAACTTAAACATTACTTGTTAGATACATATATGTAATGCCATCATAATCTAATTTTTTTATCGGTTATGTTTGTTTGGTCTTAGCTGTCAGCTTGTGTATACGTCACGTGTGTGTGTCTGTTTTGTCTGTCAAATAGGGAAAAGAACAAAAGTAACATTGTTTGCTTCACTTTCTTCCTACATATTGACTCATGTACATAAATTTTCAGTTAAATCATATAGTGTGATACACATGTATTGATTAATTATTTGCTTTTCTACAATGTATGTATCTTATTGTTGAGTCAGTATGAAATAAATGTTTCCTGTCTGTCTGTCTGTCTATTCGCTTTTTGTAATTCCACTTGTTTTTCTCTTATGTACTCAATTTCCCCCTACAAAAAAAGTACAAAAACGGGAAGCATTTTGATTTATGAAATTATTACTACTTTGCCTTAATATGTATGGCATAGTACAATATATCAAAATGTCTTCCAAATGTGTTGGTCACTACTTTCTTGCACCCCCCCCCCCCTCGCACGTCGTCTGCTGTGAGTCACACTGTTCAGTGCTTGTTCGTGTAACCTTTTGCGCATGCGTGATTTGTAAACCAATTAGTGATGATATTCTAATCAGACGTGTATACAATTCTAATCACGAGGTGTGACGTCAAATGTTCTGGGCACTGTTTTAGTTTGAGGTGGAGGAGCACGTGTCCATTCGAAAAGAATAAAGTACAACTTGTATTTCAAGACACTTTTATTGTGCTGTTTTGCCGGGCACATGCGAGTTACACAATTAAATGACAGCTAGAGACCCAAGGTAGCTTTTAGACAAATTGCTTCTCCAAATGAACAGGAAAACACATTACAATTTGTTAGGGGACATACAAGCACACACGCACAGCTCTGTGTTGCAGTCACTCTATGGAAAATCCTTTATTGTATACACTTAAAGGACAACCCTATTCTTCAACTCTATAAAAAGAAAAACTGTGTGGACGTGTGTAAGTCCACATAGTGCTTCAGGTTCCTACATTATGTGGACTTCTTTTGTTCTTGGGTCCTTACTATGTATACAGCGCCATTGTTCCATTGTGTAAAAGACACCACAAGGGCACTTTCGTAAGTTCACAGCTATGTGTTGCAGTCACTGTGTGGACAATCCTTTATTCTGTACACTTAAAGGACAACCCTATATCTTCAACTCTAAACAAAAACTGCGTGGGCGTGTGTAAGTCCACATAGTGCTTCAGGTTCCTACACTATGTGGAATTCTTTTGTTCTTGGGTCCTTACTATGTATACAGCGCCATTGTTCCATTGTGTAAAAGACACCACAAGGGCACTTTCGTAAGTTCACAGCTATGTGTTGCAGTCACTGTGTGGACAATCCTTTATTCTGTACACTTAAAGGACAACCCTATATCTTCAACTCTAAACTAAAACTGTGTGGACGTGTGTAAGTCCACATAGTGCTTCAGGTTCCTACATTATGTGGACTTCTTTTGTTCTTGGGTCCTTACTATGTATACAGCGCCATTGTTCCATTGTGTAAAAGACACCACAAGGGCACTTTCGTAAGTTCACAGCTATGTGTTGCAGTCACTGTGTGGACAATCCTTTATTCTGTACACTTAAAGGACAACCCTATATCTTCAACTCTAAACAAAAACTGCGTGGGCGTGTGTAAGTCCACATAGTGCTTCAGGTTCCTACACTATGTGGACTTCTTTTGTTCTCGGATCCATACTTCGTATGTAGCGTTAAAACACACAGGACATTCTACGGATCGGGTCTGTGGGGTCCAGCTTTTGTTGTTCTATTTAGTATTCCCTTTTCTAAAGAATTCCTCTGTGGTATCCAAGTTGAACAAAGAAAAAACGTTGTGGTGTCCATTGGTCCGTTACGGTAAAAGGCCCACCAAGGGCCCTTCCGGAAGCCAACACAGCTCTGTGTTGCAGCCACTATGTGGACACTCCTTTGTTCTGTACACTCAATGAATTCCCATTCACCAACACTGTAAAAACACTGTGTGGACGTGTGTAAGTCCACACAGGGTTTCAAGTCCCTACATTATGTGGACCTCTTTTGTTCTCGGGTCCACACAACAAAAGACTCTATAGGTACTAAGCAAACGTATTCAATGCAAACAACAGAAAAACCAACCCATTTACGATATTGAATGATGAGATAAAACTCGTGGGTTGAATGTGAGGTTTTTGAGAGTTATCGACGACTTGTAAAATTACACGTGTTTGTGAGCACGTGTTTCTCGTAATCAGTGGGTGATGGCTAGGTCTGACTCGCTGAGTGATATTTGCGGCGACGCTGGGGAGGGGAGGGGCGTGTCAAGGGGTAAATTACCCTGTTACTTGATTTGCTCCTCCCCAACCCCAACTCCCGACCAGTTGAACTCAACCCCAAACTACTGCACACACAATTCATGTAAACAAGTTCGCGTTGAAAATATTAAAACTCATGTTTACCCTTAAAGTTAATTTTAATAAGCACCACCAACTAAGTCCCCCCCCAAAAAAAAAATAATAATAATAAAAAATAATAAAAATTCAGGTCCCGCCGCTGATTAGGCTATGATATTAAAAGCAAAGTATAAAATGTATTTTGTTAATTCGATCCGTTCGATTGTTTTAATCAATGTAAATGCAATCATATACCTTAGAACTAACCTTTGAAATATTCATCTCAAAAGGCAGTTGAGATAATCGCCGAAAATATATTTTATTTATTATTTATTTTATTTTATTACCTTTATTGCACCAACATAAATACAACGTAGTGCAAAAGGGAAACCCCGAACAGGCACACAGGCCCACTAAATGGGGACCCTTGATCACACAAGGCAAAAACAAGAAGGAAACAGGGAAGTATGTACAGTTAAAACGGTAAGGAGGCAAACACACAAAATATATTTATATAAATATGTAAAAACATTAACACAAAATAACACAATATTGGCTACAGATTGCACATGGTAAAGATAGTAAAGATTTTTTATAAAAATATCCTACCCCAAGTTACAAGTCGCTAGTGAGGTAGTGGTTACAGAGGCCAGATTTAAATTGAGGAACAGCTTGCAAAGCTCTGACATCAGGGGGAATTTTGTTCCAGGAGTTATAAATGCGATTAAAAAATGTTTGCCTAAAAATGCCAGTTTTACATTTATTGGGAATAAGGGTGGGAGAATCAGAAGATCTCAAATTGTGGAGATCAGTGTTACGGAAACTGACCTTATCATGAATTGAAATAGCTGTCATATTCTGAAGGCCCTTAAAAAAGAGGACATTGTCCTTGAGTTTACGACGATCTTCAAGGCTGAGGAGGTCTAGTTCTTTTAAACGCTCCTTGTATGAGACAGAACTTCTCAGAATAAATTTTGTGGCACGTCTCTGAACTTTTTCAATACAGTTGATAAGTCCTTTAGCATGAGGATTCCAGATTTCGGACCCATATTCCAAAATGGGTCTTACATGTGCTATGTAGAGAATTTTACGAGTAGCAGAATCTTGGACATCATGACAAGTGTGCCGGATCAAACCTAGAATGCGGTTTGCTTTGCAGACCATTTTGTTGATGTGCAACTTCCAACTCAAATTTTTAGTCATCAAAATACCAAGGTCGTTAGTGTTATCAACATAGAGTAAATAATAGTCACCAAGTTTGTAATCAAAAGGGGCAACATGATGATGTTTGCGGGTATTGACAGGTAGTACAACACATTTTTGAGCATTGAAGTCAATATCCCAAGTTTTACTCCAACTGAAAAGGGCATCAAGATCATTTTGCAGAGCCAATTGGTCATTATTGGTAGTTATGGTGCGATAACACTTTGCGTCATCAGCAAAGAGTGCAATATGTGTATCTGAAGAGACGCAAGAGGGAAGGTCATTAATAAAAAGATTAAAGAGCAGTGGTCCCAGTATTGAACCCTGGGGGACACCAGAGGTGACTGGTAACCAGTCTGAATGAAAACCATTAACGACCACCCTCTGCAATCTGCCATCCAGGTAGTCACGCAGGAAAAAAGAATAGAGAAACGTTTCTCAGATTGAAAAGGTTTTTGAACCCTTTTCTCTAAAACCACATTCCTTTGAAGGGAATCGTTTCTCAAAATGATTTAGGCCTACATTATCAATAGCTGCAGTGCTTCTTGCCAAGTAAATGTTTATGGTCATTCATTTTGGAGTAATTACCAAGGTTATACCCTCCCTGTAAGTCTGTATAGTTTGTGTAATTGTCTTTCAGAAAATATAGCCGATGGTAGATTTGCACTGTCTCGACAAAAAAGGCTTATCTGTTATTACACATTTTTGTCTGTACCTTCTGCCGATCTATAAATAAATAACTTGATGATTGGTCAGTTGTCTCTCCGTGATTGGTCTGATGTTGCATCCCTATATCATGTGTTTGTCTTCATCGGCTTCCTTGTGTGACGACACTCGGCAAGTGTCAGTAGGGTGTCATTGGCAGCAGAGCTTCAATAAGTGAAGGTGTCATCACCGTATTGCTAAACGCTTTACAGACACCCCCCCCCCCCCCCCCCCATCTCCCTTTACACCCACCCGTGTGTGGCCGGCCTTCATCTTTTCGCCAAGCCCGACTAGAATAAAGCCACTCGCTGCAGCGTCTTGCGTAAATGAAAATATACACAACCCACGTGCATTTGTTTTACGTGTACTAGCAATGCCGATACCGTAACGTGTTCGTCTGTCACGTGGCAGGGCAATAACGATACAAAACTTGAGACACACCTTAAGCTTTATAGTGAACTAGTTTTACTTTAATCCAGGTCGGGTCGTACGGAAATATTGGTATAAAAACCCAGTGATTTATGTGGAAAGCGACAATTACAGAACAGCCATTATCTATCATATTGCGCTCCATCTCAGTCAGTCACTGAAACCTTCAATATTGGATTGTACATACACTCATGTACAAGCCCACCGCTGCTAATCAGCCATGGATGAAAACCGAAGTAATGAGCAGTTTGTGGTAGCCAACAACAACCTCACCACACACAGTTTTCAAGGTGGTGTTGCCAGCAACCTCTCGACATCTACGCTTTCAACGAGCAGTGGTGTGACAAGGACGACTGTGAACTATCCGGCCAGGTCTACTCATCACTCAGAGTCAATTGTTCAATCTATCACCCCGTGTGTGAGCCACACAGCAACGTCGCCTCAGGCACAAGACCAGACCTTGCCTTGCTCCCTGCCGTCGGTTGGCCTGAGTAACATACCCTGCTGCCACGCTCTGACGCAGTCTAAAGTCCGGACTAAAGTCGGTGGTTCCAAAGGATGCCCCGTACCCTCTGTGAAGCTTCCGGAGTATCCTTGGGTGGATACCACCCAACCGGTGATCCACGGAGCCGAGAAGAACCAAGACACTGGTAAAGGAGGTGAGGTTTTTATGCAGAAACTCGCAAGTTGTGGGGTGTTACTTTGTCATTTTGTGAAGTATTGTGAAGTATTAAGAGTATTATGGACTTTAAATATCTAATTGTATGTCTTGACAATGTTGGTGGCGGCCAAAATGTTGATTTCTTCCATAGTTTTAAATTTGATGGAATTTGGCCCCCAAACTAACAAATGGGGGGGGGGGGGGGATTCAAAAGTATCAGCGTAACATTTCGTGATGGTGTTTGTGAATTAGAAATGAGTTCTAGTGAACTTCATGCTTATGAGATAATCCAATGGTATTAGTGAACACTCTAACTTTATGTCTTCAAACCTAACACTGTTTTTGAGAAAAACCATTCAGCATTTGTTTTTATTGGAAGACTGATATTTATAAAAGGCAATAGGCTTAATTAGGTTGAATACGTATTTATTTAAACTGATGGTTAAGAACGCAAGTGCCGTCCATTTTAGATTATGCATTATGTTCACTGTTTGTCCTCCGATGAAATACATGCCAGACTCAACATTGTTTGTCAAAGCTGTAATTAAGTCTTCCAAGAGAACGTCGCGGAGACGTCGGGCTTCGTTGTTGATGGCGTGGACATACTTTGTTTCCGTTGCATAAAACGTCGACTGAACGCAATGGAACAGTTGGTTTATTCAAAGGCAGGGTACACTTTTGGTAATTTTTGGTCAGATTTCCAGTGTCCTCTCTTGGTGAATCCCAACATATGCATAAATAAGAAAGCTGTGGAAGTTTTGGCTCAATTGGTCTTTGAATAAAATAAAAACACCCTTGTTGCATAGAATCGGTGCTTTCAGATGCCTGAGAAAGGCTTCATGTCTGAAGTCTTTCTCAGATTCAAATTTTCAACATATTTCTCTATAAAACTACATTACTACAAAGGGTGTCGTTGTAGGCCTATATTACCCACATCCCTCCATCAGCGCCCTTTACCAAGAAAGCTTTTAGGGTCATTAACTTGTGGAGTAATTACAAAAAGTACATACTGTATTTAAGCTCTGAAAATGTCCATCAAAACTCTTTTGAAGATCCCGTGGTAAACTGTTTTCGGTTAAAATAATAAACCTGGGCTTGACTTCACAAAACAATAAGATTCATCTTAAGATGAGTTGTCAGTATTAATACCATAATGATTTGTATTGTGACATCACACTTTTCTTAGCAAATAAGGATGGATTGCACTTAAGAAATCGAGCCAGTGTATCCGAAGCCTTTTTATCGTCATAGTATTCATCTTCATACTACACTGTTGGTGTTTCGTTAAGTTTACATTAAATCATTCAAAAGATTTGTTAACAATCGAAACAGCATTGTTATAAAGTGTGTTGAATTATTAACTTGAAAAAAACCCCATGACAATTATATTTAATAATAACATTCACTAACGCGCAACAAACATGGGGTCATTATGCGCTGAACAAATCGACGAGCATGAACAAGAGATACAAACTATTTAATACACAACCAAAAAGTCCATTAGCCAGCAAAGGCGAGGAAAACAGAAAAAACACGCACACAGAGGGAAAAGTGATTTGATTGTTTGACTTTCCGTATTTCCAGCAAGTTGCTTATTAATTTGAGGCAAAGGTGAGACTGGTTATTGTTTGTTTCCTATATATTGTGAACTGTTAGAATGCATTATTGTGTCAATTGCAGGAAAGCCGGGTGGCCCAACACGCCGCGTCCGAACAGCTTTTACCAATACACAATTACTTGAACTGGAGAAGGAATTTCGCTTCAATAAATACATCTGCCGACCAAGACGGATTGAAATAGCTTGCCTCCTGGAACTAACGGAGCGACAGGTAGTTCACTTGATTCCCAGACGTTAAGTTCAATTTATTAACATTATTACGATGCTCATAGCCGATGTTCAAGCTCAAGGTTTGTTTTATTTGCCCATGATAAAAGAAAATACGAGCTTTTAAATAACACCATTAATTATAAGGCTTCAGCCTAAAGTTAGTATTTCTCAACATAGGATGTTTAAGACATCAAATCAAATTGATTGAATGACCGATGTGTTGGTTGTCCTCACTTACCATTATTTACTCTTTCGAAGAACCGATTTTGGCTTAGGGCGGCCACAGGTTGTTTCTGTACGCCGAACAAAACCTACAACCCCATTGTACTGTAATTATCCACAGAAATCCTCTAAAACCTGAATTCTGTAAATTGAATCAGAAATTTGTTTCAATTTTGTGACATTTATTTGACTGCTATGACTTTGTACTCTCATATATTTGGACAAAATTCGTTAACAAGATTCAAGAAACGGGAGCGCAAAAGCTAACTCAAAACTTGCACTAAGAATTGACAAGACACGACCACAAAAATACATTTAGGAACTGGCTTTCTTGAGCATACAAAAGAGTAGGGCATAAGAATGAGATAAACTTTAAATACTTCTGGTAATTACGGTTCAGTCCTTTTTATTGACTTTATCCACTTATTGTGGAAAACGTGAGTTTAAAAGTGATTTAAGCTAAAAGTAAATACATCTATTTATAAATACCAATGCTGGTGTAACCAATACATTTTATATAATATGTCAAGTTTGCAGTGTTTTTTTTTATACACAATTGTCTTTTTACTGATTCTGTACTTTCAAATATGTTGACAAAGTTTGTTAACAAGAATTTTTTTAAAAGGAGAAGCAACAGCCAATTCAAAACTTTCTCTCAGAATGAACAAGACACGGACACGGGTTTCTTGAATGCCGATGACATAAAGATAGCACAGTTTGATTCGTTACTCCAATGAGCAGCTAACAAAAACGAGAATAGAGAAATACAAAATATATATCTATATATTATACATGTTAAATTTGCATTGGGGATAAAGAAAATTTGTTGGTTTTACCCATATACGATACGCGTAAAGCACTGCATACTCCGTAGGTACTTTGCGAAACCAAGTCCTGTGAAAAGAACCCAAACAAACAAACAAAAACAACAACAACAACAACAACAACAACAACAACAAATGCCAGACATTATTATTACTCGGGTTGGATTCAAACCTACGACTTTTGACATTCTATAGTAGATGTCTTACCACTAGACCACCATGGATACCGGTAGCTGGAGGCAGTTCGAGTCATATATAAGCAGCGGGAACCGCAGCAATTTAAGATGTTAAATTTGCATCGGGGATAAACAAAATTAAAACAAATTGGTTTTACTCATTCACCGATGTGTGTAAAAAACTGCATACTCAGTACAACAAATTGATATAGTTAATAGATACAAATGTTACCAATAATAAAATAAACAAAAATAAAGAAGTGACGACAGAAATGTTCAACATGAAAGTAACGGTTGCAGGTAAGAGGGCATGTTCTGGGGAAAAACACAATTCAGATAAGGAATGTTACATTAACTTCAAAAAGAACTTTGAACACTAAAATGTTGAAATTTTAGGAGTCGAACCATAGTGTTTCACAGCTAAAAAAGTAATCATTAGATATGAAAACTAAGTGGATTATTCGTTCAGGTATGAATATATTAATTACCGTTTGTTCAAACAGGTAAAGGTTTGGTTCCAGAACCGACGGATGAAACAAAAACGTCTGGCCTTGAAGAATGCCAGTAAATCCAAGGGTTACCCGTCATGCAACACGCACCCTCAAGACTCAATGGCCAATGACGTGTCTCAGTTTATCGAGCGAATCCCCTCGTCCTCGTCCAATCACTGTCAAAAAAGTATGCAGTTTGAGTCGGCCTATCGAAATTTGGCATCGCCTAAATCGTCCTCGTACACAACAGCCGTCAACTCCAACCAGCTTGCATCCAAGACCACTGAAGACATGCAGCAAACAGCCGCCGGCCAAAAGCAAAATCCGAGGTCAGGTAATCTAACCTTTGGCCTTGGTGCCTTACGTCCCACCCTTGCCAGTGGGTCATACGCGAGCTTCGGCTCCTACGCGGGCCCCTCGGGAGATAGAATGGAAGGGTGCGTCAGGGGTAACTTAAACGCCACTTGGGGCCCCTTACCAACAGGGAACCCGGGTTGTTCCAGCAGCACCGAGGGCTATCGACTGGCCTATGGGACCGAGGCTGGGGAGGTCACGACGCACACTCCATACACAATATGCCATGGGAAGGAGGTTGAAACAGGACAACCCCACTCAAATATTAACAACAACATTAATGTTGTCTACCCACCTCACTACTAATGTATGTATTTATTTTAAAGGGACATGTTGTCATTGGATTGGGCAAATGAATATGCTGTGAAATGAATATGGTTCCATTCAATTTAGTTTTTACAAAATGGCGGACCGTGTTAGTTCACGAAGTGAAAGGAAATTAAACCACTCACTTTCGAGCTATATTTGAATGGATCATTATTTTCTACTTTTGAAACATCTTTCCAAACATATTCATTTCATAACAATTGCCTCTCAAAACCCAAAGCGCACAATCCGAAGACAACTTGTCTCTAAGGTTGTGTACAACATTGGTAATTGCCAAAGACCTGTATCCACATTTGATGTGACCCAACATAATACATGACACAACAAAAACTGTGAAAGTTTAAGCTCAATCTGTCTTCGGAGTCATGAGAAAACAATGAAAAAACCCATTATATGTAATAAAAAAAATCCAACCTTGGATTTTATCCTGCAGGATAAAGACTATTATTTTACTCATTTCCTAAAAACTATGGCATTTCAAGCAAAACTATTTCAAGGGAAGTTTTCCACCATGACCATCTTTATACCATGTAAGTTATGTGCAAATCTGTGAACATTTATATTTTCAATCTTAACCAATGTTGTATACACCCTTTAAGGACTGTGGTCTATTGCCGAGAACAAATACTGTTCTGATTCCTTATTGTAGCCATTTTGTCCGGTACCCAGAGTAACTATAGTTACAATTGTAGTTCAAACTTTTGTTTTAAGAAAGAGATCTGGTTATTTTCCCTCCAGTTTCAGTTTGAACGGAGAAAAGATAGCTGGGTGTTTTTACACGCTTTATGATTTTACCCAGTATTTAGGAAGCTTGTCGTCCATGCTTAATCAATATTTAGTCCTGCATGTATCAATAACAGTTGCTAACCAATCGAATTTAGAATTATTACAGATTTATGTTTTTTTACTAGAAACTAACTTTGACACGAAGTATGCAAAAGAGTAGGACATTTAGAAAGGTGTTAACTTCAATTAATTCTGACAATAATTATCGTTCATTCCTTCTTATTGAATTGTCCACTTAATGTGGGTAAATGTATGTTTAAAATGGTTTAAGCTCAAAAGCAAATACATATATTTATAAATACCAATGCTGATGTAATCAATTTTATAACGATAACATCCATTATTCGGCGCAGAGACCCCAAGTCAGCTGAGCCGTGTTGCCCTTTTCACGGCTCAACTTTATTTCTTTAAATCGCCTTCTGTCTCCCGGTTGTTGTGGAATTTAGTTTCCCTATTTTGTCAATAATTTTGCCATTCAACATGTAACTGCCGTATAGCCATGGATCACATCCAAACTTATGATACAACCCGGGAATTGGCAGTAGAGGGATCAACCAAGGGAATGCTATTTTGTATTTCAAATATCAAGTAATAAATCACAAGGGGAAAACATTGACAATTTTAAATTTCAACTTTGGGCTGAACAAAGACAAATTGACGAAAGCAGGACTTGAATCTGCGACCTTTGAATTAACCTGCCGGCGCTCACCCAACTGAGCTATCTAAATCATTTATTTATCTATAAAATCTCTTTACCCAAAGCATACCTAAGCAATTAAAACTTGTCTCCGTTGGGCCCTGCATGTACTCTATATATTTTATGTGTACTATATATTATACTATACTATACATGGCAAAACGCCTGAAAAGGGAGCAATAACGATTTAAATAAAAGTACAACAGAATGGTACTAAATTATTGTTACCTCAACTTAATTGATGAAGCGAACACAACAAAACACATGGTTTTAGTTCATGTAAACAAAAGAAGATAACTTAAAACAGTTAAAACACTTGGTTTACGCACATCTTTAAAACAAATTGTATTATGTCTGTGATTGTTCATGTATAAGGTTGGACAAATAATATGAAGTATTAAATGATGTGTTTATCTGATTTGCATTAAAGATGCTGATTTGTTGCCAATTTGACCCGGATTAGCGTAAAAGATGCTGATTTGTTGCCAATTTGACCCGGATTAGCGTAAAAGTTTAAATAGCTGTGTATATAGATTCGATAAAGTTATGTAAGCATTCATTTAAGGTAATACACGAATGAAGGCGCCAATGATAAGTAGTAGGTAATTAAAAACTGAAAATGATTATTGTCGGGGTTTTGACATTATCTGACGTCCATCAGCCATGCACAAACCTTTTCCATGTTTCATGTATTTTGTGCATTGTCCGTGGCATAAGCGAAAGTGTAAATATGTTTTCCTGTTTTGCAGCATCATCTATGTTCTTCTTGTTTTCAGAGAAAACATGCTTTAAGTTAAAAAAGAAAGAACAAAATCATCTGTCAGCAAATGTTTGACTGTGCAACTTTAATTTAGGCTAGCCTCGTTGCCAACCCTTCTTTTCGTTATCTTCTTCACAATGTTTGTTTATTAAACCAATGCACTTACTACCATTATATTATATGTAGAACGTATATACAAATATATATAAAGATAATATTCAATTGATTATTTGTGTTTGAGTTGCCTTATCTGATAAAACCAAACTTTTATACTCCTCAACAATCTAATAACGAAAGAGCAACACGTGTGTTATTTTAAGTAAAATGTGTTAAGTCAAGCATAAGGCCCTTGTTAAAACCAACCCTCTATGTTGTGGTGATACACAAGGAATGTAAACCTGCAAACTGCCGCATTCTATTGTCATGAATGAACTAAAGAAAAATAAATAAATAAAATAAAGACTTAACTGAACATGTTCGGTATATTATTGATGATAGAATGTAAAAGGTAGCGGGCTTTCCACTTGTATTATAAAAAGCAAATAACAAATACACAAACATGGAGAAAGATCTGTTTAGTGATCACTGGGTAAAAATAACTCCCAACAATCCTTTAGAAGCATATTTTTATGAGCAAAGAATAGCTGAGAAAAAAATATATATATAATCAAATATTTTTAACTGCAGTAAGAAGCATAGTTCAGACTGCCCTCCCTGACTAGGAAACAATACGATTGTAGTCCAAAGCCTAAACATAACTGTTGAAAAGAATGTTTGCATTTTTCTGTTACCCCCCCCCCCCCCCCCAACACAAAACAAAGTTTCTGTTATTTTAATACAGTTTCTAACTTTGATTAATAAGATAATTATAAAAGTGTTAAATGATTTATACAGACGATCTTTAACTTAACGTTAACAACTAGGTTATTTTATACTTCAAATTATAACAAATTCAGTGTTTTTTTATAGTACAGATATTCATTATAATAAACGTTAAAATATTTGTATATAATAAAACACGCCAATATTCAAAAATAAATAGCTCAATGTCTCCTTAGTTTTTATTTTTTATATTTTGTTTTTGTTAGTTTGTCTGTTTGTTTGTTTGTTTGTTTGTTTGTTTGTTTGTTTACGGTTTGACTTCTTCCTGAATATGTGAACAAATTGATAAATAACTCAACTTGTTTGTGTTCAGTCATTACATTTGTCTTTCTATGGAGCTGTTCATACAAAAGAAAGTTTTACAAGACATTCATACAACCATCATTGTTGTGATATTGATACAACAAGGTCTGACCAGTAGGTTTTAAGAAATGCGTCTGTTTTATTCGTTCTTTAGAAAGAAAATATTATTATTATTATTATTATTATTATTATTATTACTATTTTTCAGTGGACAAATTCTCCACAAGACGAGAAGATAAAACACAACAAAAAGGTACAAAATGCTAATTATATATATAAATATTTTCCCCTAAAATATGATAAATCAGCAAGTATAGCGCCCCAACCGACGACCCAGTGATAAAGTACAATGTCGTGTCATTGAATATAATTTGTCAAAATAAAAATGTTTGCAAGGTTTGAAAGCGTTCGGACAAAAATACGGACATTATTGGGAAAATAAAATTTGTGACCCAGTCTTGCAGAACTTGTTGAAATGAATATTTGTGGCAAGTTTTGTAATAAATATCACTCGAGCACTTTTGAAATTATTTTAAGAAAGTGACAACTGTGTGGCATTTGATAATAAAAGAAAAAAGGGCAAACGAATGCACAAAACTTGTAACGTTCACTTTTCAAGATGTTAAAGGTTTCTTAGGTACAAAATGTTTCTCTATACAATTCGTTTTACAATTCGTTCTGAGGTAGATCTTTTGTCGATTCCCGAAAGGCGGAATTTGTTTCGCAAATTCTGCAAAAACAAATCACCTTGTCTTTTCTTCTTCACGAAATACAAAATTTTAGTTAAGTTTCAGAAAGTGTTTAAATTTTATATAGATGATCCAAAAGATCAATTTGATACCCGACTTATGAAGAAAAATTATGTATTTCTTAATGTTGCGTTTTGGGGGTATTTTTATGTCTTTTTAAGCACGAGAGCCATAAAGGCAATTTCTATTGTATAATTGTATATGTAATTAGCAATAAACCAAATCAATTAATCAATCAATCAATCAAAGAGAGGTTTAATTATGTAAAAAAGTGTCCGCAATTTGGCATTTTCAAGGGGATATGGAAAAATATACGAAGTAAAAAATCGCAAGGGAAACTGTATGGGTAAATTTTAAATAATTTTTGGTCAAACAGAGGACAATTTTCTAGAGCGCCGGCACGTTGATCTTGAGGTCGCAGGCTCAAGTTCCGCTCCAGTCAATTTGTCTTTGTTCACCAGAAAATTATAAGGAAAAATAAATTACCTTCCCACGTCACTTTTCTGGAGGATTCAACCGATTTTCATAATACACAATCACGGATAGCACATGATTTACATTTGGTTAGCAATATTTGTTAAGTTGTGTTAATCACCTCAGAAAAAAAGGAAAACAGGAAGACATATGGAGTCTCAAGTAAGCCGAGAGACTCCGCACAGAACTTCCACAAGTGCGGACCACTGGAGGGGAACCCGACGACCCGGTCAAAATCGCGGTTGATCGAGAGAGATTGATGGATGACTGTCGAAGGTACCCTACCTTGAAGTGTGTAAACCCCCCTAGTTCAATGGGCGTCCCGTCTACTTGGACGGATACGACGGCCGATTACCTCCCACCGTCGTCGGCCATACCCAAACTGTAAGCTGAGTTTGCTTTCGTGTCTCCATTCACCTTCGAGACCGGACACGTTGGGTTTGTCAATACTACCTCAAATATCGTTCTCGTTGTTTTATCTTCGCTGTCGTGGGGAATAAAACAGCAAAATAAAGACAAGCTATCCTCATCGTGACGCAGTTAAAATGTAATTCAATACAACAGCGAGTACCTTAAGATAAAATGTTGCGTTCAATTGCACACACAGTGAGGGCTCCTATGTCTATGTAAAGAGGGTTGTCATCGCAGATAAAACTTTGAAAAGGTTTATATGCGAGTAAATTATATTAGCTGCAGCAACCAAGAATAATCAAAGTCGGACCCCCCCCCCCCCCCATCCCTCGCTCCTTCTTTTCAAGTAATCATGATGTCTAAACGTATTATGTTCTTATTGAAACAAATTTTGTCTACGAGGTCGTTTCCATTATTGTTATTTTATTTATTTGCAACAGACCTTTACATTCTGTCACATTTCTGTCAATTCCTAAACAGGTTATCATTACACCAAGACGGGACCAGGGATCAGGGATCATAGACTGATACATTGACATGTGTTGAAGATAACCCAAATGGCTGCACCTTGAGGCAGGATGGTCGTTTTTGACACCTACGCAGTGACATAACTAGACATGTTCGTTTTGTTTGTTTGTTAGTTTTTTCGTTTTCTTTTTGATGTATCGAACCGTTCATGTTGTGCAATTGTATTCGATCGCAAGGGGGGCAAGAGGGCGCAAGAGGGAGCAAGAGGGGGCAAGAAGGAGCAAGAGGGAAGGAGTGAGCAATGAGGCAACATGGGCAATATTGGGGCAAGGGGGGCAATGTGGGGAAAGAGGGACATGATTTGGGCAAGAGGGGCCAAGAAGGGGCAAGAGGGGAAGGAGGGAGCAAGGAGGCAAGGGGCAAGGGTGTGGCAAGAGGGGCAGGAGTTGAGCAATAGGGGCCAAGAAGGGGCAAGAGGGGGGCTGGGGAGGGGGGGGGGGGGGGGGGCAATGATTCTTAGCCAGAAGACGGAATCCTACGAGCGAGCAGGTAAAACATAACACACAGGAATAAAATTCCAGACTTGTCGATATATTCCTAAAATTATCCTGCTATATCTCAATACACTTCTTATCACTTATCCCATTTGAATTTCAATATAAACCCCCATCCGGCGGAACACAATCTCCAGTATCAAGGTGCACTTTTTGGTTAATTGATTTGCCTCTTACGTACTGACTTGATGAGGATGGGCCGCACGACGGTTATTTAACTATCTCCACGATATAACCGTCGCAGGTGGTTGAGGTTGCCCCTCAGCTGCAACGGCCTAGCAGGGGGCCGAGTAGAACACTATCTTTAGTTTATACCAGGGGTATTTTCTAGGATTTGTGTCAGGTTTCATACGTCCAAATAGGCCTACATGGAGAAGACACCCGAGCCGTGTGCTAAATCGCCGGCCAGTGATCAGTGCACTTTGTTACACTCCCTGGCTTGTCTTGCAACTCCATTTAATTAAATATCTGTCATATTAAAAGTGCATCGCGTGTATCAGAAACAGAATAAGATTATTAAAGATGTCGATGATATCAGATGGTTTGTTTAATAACAGAATGAAAAAAATCTCGCGATGGATCTGGTGGTAAGACTGAAAGCTTCAATGGTAACGACAAAACAATGACCCGGGCCCATATACAAAAAAGGGTATTGGGTGATCTAGACTTTCTTAAACGACTAAATAGTTTGAAAGTCATTGCAAACTGATGTGAATTTCAGATTGGCAGTAGTGATGCAATTCAATTAAGTGAAATGACCACCCTAAATCGTGTGTCGGCCCCCTCATCCAGTAGTCAGACGAGACCACAAACGGCCACGTCACACGAGGCAACCAACACCAGGCAATCTCTAATAAGAAAATCCAATACATTTCAGTGTTCTCATTATTTTCCTGAGGATAGTAAGTTACAGCTGGAATAAAACATTATTACAATTGCGTAATGATTATGCAATTGTGATTTCAGATTGACGTTTATGGCCGATGCGGCACTGTGTAGGCGCGTATAGTTGAAGCTATTTGAACTGGGTTTGAATGCACGTGGTCTTTACTCAGCATTTTGTCACACAGTTTTTCCAGGCATCTTGGAGACAAACAACAGCATAATCATTATGCAATTGTAATAAGGTTTTGTTTATGAGAAATAGTTCATATAAAATAAATAAAACCACTTACAGGAACAATTTCTCAATTACAGAAAAAATAGATAAGTCGTTATTAATAATATTCGCTTTTGTCTTAAAATCTACAGGTTGGTTGTGCTATGTGTTGTTGAAACTGAGAGACGGAACATGGTATCCACGTTTTAGATATTACCTTTTTATTTATGATATAATTATATTCAATTGCATGTTCACGTAATTTAAAAGGAATGGGTTAATGTTTCAAAAATACATTACTAATGTTTTCGTTTTAGCACCGAGTCAAGTTTCAGGTTTTGTATGGGATAAGATTACCAGTAGTATTATTTTGATTTGTAAGTATACAATCCTGGGCCAGTCAGTTTCCTATCTCCTGCCCACCTCCCCTCTCCCCCCCTCCTCCCTCTCTCTCTCTCTCTCTCTATCTCTCTCTGTTTCTCTCTTATCCATTTTCATCTCTGGATTTGACCGTTGCACTCAACGCGTGTGTAACTCGGTATAAAGAAGGAATTCAAAACATCCCTTGGGCAAATATTTCTCAACACCAATTGTCAGCTTCGTCGACGTGTGCTTTGAGAGCACGATGATGAACAAAGCAGATGTGGTTTGGCGCCACCAACCGGCCACGCAACACTGCGTCTCTCCAGCTCCGTCTTTCATCATTCTTTGTCTTCTTAATTTTCTTGATTGGTCTTCAAAAACTTCATCAGAACCGCGGGCACAAGTGGCGATAGATATTAAAGTACATAGCGTTTCTTACTCACGGGAGGAAATTTCAGATGTCAGTGTTGAATTTGGCTTGTTGCAAACAGGAATTTATTATGCAAAGTAATCTCGTTATACTGGAGGTGAACAGTTAGTTTTAAAAAAAATGTAGTTGGATTAATTTATGTTTTAAAATGAACATAGATAATGAATTATCTGATGGGTTAAGTTTAAATTTGACTATCCAGTTAAAACTTAACATACTTTCCTTTTTGTCAATGCTACAATGCGAATTTTTATCAGGGATATTGTGAAACTCCTTACAGCCTACTTGACGTTATCTTTTTAAGGAAGATTGCTGAGATACCTTGATATGGTTTAAGTCATCAGCTGAACTAACTACAATGTTGTTGTTGTTGTTTTTGCTGTTGCTGTTGCTGTTGCTGTTGCTGTTGCTGTTGATGTTGATGTTGATGTTGATGTTGATGTTGATGTTGATGTTGATGTTGCTGTTGCTGTTGCTGTTGCTGTTGCTGTTGCTGTTGCTGTTGCTGTTGCTGTTGATGTTGATGTTGATGTTGATGTTGATGTTGATGTTGATGTTGCTGTTGCTGTTGCTGTTGCTGTTGCTGTTGCTGTTGCTGTTGCTGTTGCTGTTGCTGTTGCTGTTGCTGTTGCTGTTGCTGTTGCTGTTGCTGTTGCTGTTGCTGTCTGTTGCTGTTGCTGTTGCTGTTGCTGTTGCTGTTGCTGTTGCTGTTGCTGTTACTGTCTGTTGCTGTTGCTGTTGCTGTTGCTGTGCTGTTGCTGTTGCTGTTGCTGTTGCTGTTGCTGTTGCTGTTGCTGTTGCTGTTGCTGTTGCTGTTGCTGTTGCTGTTGCTGTTGCTGTTGCTGTTGCTGTTGCTGTTGCTGTTGCTGTTGCTGTTGCTGTTGCTGTTGCTGTTGCTGTTGCTGTTGCTGTTGCTGTTGCTGTTGCTGTTGCTGTTGCTGTTGCTGTTTCTGTTGCTGTTGCTGTTGCTGTTGCTGTTGCTGTTGCTGTTGCTGTTGCTGTTGCTGTCTGTTGCTGTTGCTGTCTGTTGCTGTTGCTGTCTGTTGCTGTTGCTGTTGATGTTGCTGTTGCTGTAGCTGTTGCTGTTGCTGTTGCTGTTGCTGTCTGTTGCTGTTGCTGTTGCTGTTGCTGTTGCTGTTGCTGTTGCTGTCTGTTGCTGTCTGTTGCTGTTGCTGTTGCTGTTGCTGTTGCTGTTGCTGTCTGTTGCTGTCTGTTGCTGTTGCTGTCTGTTGCTGTTGCTGTCTGTTGCTGTTGCTGTTGCTGTTGCTGTTGCTGTTGCTGTTGCTGTTGCTGTTGCTGTTGCTGTTGCTGTTGCTGTCGCTGTTGCTGTTGTTATTTAAATATGTATCATAATAAAGCTAAAACCAAGCTAAAATATCGGCGTAAGCTTTAAAACAAAATGAATTTCTTTTTGAGTGAGATGAACAATCTACTAGAAAAAAGAGAGAGAATAATTTAGTCAAATTCTGGTCACTATGGTTAGTTTCATCGTAAATGAATGAAAATACCGATATCGTTTAAAAGGTTTCATTTCCAAATCTGCACACACGGGGTTTGTGTAACACTGTCACCAACAGCAGCCATACATTATACATTTGTTTTAACCAAACACCACTTCAGTTCCTTGACCACAAAATCGAATTTTGAGATTTATTTAAGTGTGGGACGGACAATATGAATAAACTGACGGAACAGCAGGTTTGAAAATAACAATTTCAATGCATAAATCGGAGATTGTGGATAATGAAATTGTCACGGGCGAGCAGCGATGCGTAGCGGAACCATTGAGCTTATTGCCCAGTGTCTGGCGTCCGTCAGACGGCAGGCTTGACAGCCGATCAAGAGCCTTCCTTCTACCGAATCACGGACATGTTTGACTCGAACCGATTTCAAAAGAAAAACCCGGTTTCCCCAGGGAAAAAGCCTCATTTCAATTTCAAATCTGGGAGTAATACCATTTTCTCCCTCTTTCATCTCTCCTCCTGCAAATTAAATAGTTCGTTTGCTCATGGTTCCTGCAACAGAATTGCTAGAATTTGTCGTGAACGAAGTCACTCAAAAACTACGTCTGCAACGGGTTAAAAAGCGCTTTTTATTTTGTTTTCAATTTGTAAAATTGACGTATTTACATGTCAAGTTTGTTATTACGATAGATGACATAGATATTAAATTTCAGAAATAAATGCGTTTTTTCCACAAAACGGAAATGTCATTACACTTAAACATGCTTCCTTTTTCTAATAAAAGTTAATATCAGAAAGGACTGTAAGCTTGTGAACGGATAAAGATGTTTAGTACTACACAGAGATATAACCTTTCATGACAAAACAAAGTAAATCTATTTTGTTACACTTATTTCACACATTCAAAATTGTAATTTTGTATAAAAGACTGTTATTTTCCAATTGTACAACTTGAATTAAAACAAGATGAGTTTATCATTATAATTAAGATCTCTCATTCCCCGGGGGGGGGGGGGGGGGGGGGTTAGCGATTTTCGAAACGGACCTTATGGCAAGCCTTTGTATTCGGCTGTCAACTTCGTACCGTTCCATTATGGTGTAATGGGCCGTACATAGAACGATTTGACAACCTAGTTCAGCAAATATGCGGTTAATGTCATCAGAGAGGGAGATCAGCTGGGTCTGAACGCATTTATGACAAACTTTGCCTCTGCAAGACCCACCCAAAGCGAGGTCAACGCACAGTAGAACACCCGTTCTCGTTGCAATGGAAGGAGTGAAACGAGATGGGGGGGGGGGGGGTATTTCCAGGGCCGCGTCTCAGAAGTGGTCACGCCGGGGTTCACCCTGTGATCATAATAATAATAATAATAATACTTTATTCAGGCATAAGAACAATACAAGCAAAATATCACAAAAAGCAAGATAAAAAAAGAATACAAATTAAATAACCCGCCCCACCCCAATATACAGCATGGATAAAATTTTAAGTGAAAACATACAAAATAAGCAAGGCAAAGATAGAGCACACAAAAAGGGAACACAACAAATAAAAGAACAACAAACCAGGGAAAACAGGCAAAACAAAAGGGCTGCCTAGGAGAAAGACAAAAGTGAAATAAAACACTATCACCACAGAGGTGTGTCACTCCGACCCTCAAGAACAGCGACAATGACAGCCAAAACAAGAAACACACGTAGACCAACAAAAAACAGAGAACAGACGAACACAAGAAGCAGACGGACACGATGGAAACCAGGACAAAGCCGATTCAGTAAAAGTTAAAAGTTAAAAAGGTAATTTCAGTTAAAGTTAAAAGTTAAAAAGGTGATTTTTAAGTTCACAAAAAAAAATTGACAATGGGGCACACGTAAACCTATCTACAATGTTAACCGGATAAGAACTCCAGTTTCTGATAAAAAGACATGGCATAGAGTATTTAAATGTATCTGTGCGAGCAAACAGGAGGTGAAAAGTTAACCTAGAATCAGAATGTCTGTTATTAACATTGATGAGACTCAGAAATGACGGTGGAAAATAACCCCGGTTACCAAACAAGAGCTGCATACAGACAAATTTCATGAGCAAGTACTCCCGTCTGGCACTCAGTGTACTAAGATGAAGCTCACATAGTCGTTCAGAATAAGGCTGCTCTTGTCTACGCTGATGTAAGATAAAGCGTGTAGCAAACCTTTGTACTTTCTCGAGTTGATCAATGTGCCTAACTCTGTACACACTCCAGACTGGAGAACAATAATCAAGGATAGGCATAACAATTGATTTATACAAAGCAAGCAAGGTTTTAGTATTACAATCTCCCATAACATGGCGCATAAAGCCAATAGTCTTGTAGGCCTTGGACGTGACGTTGTTAACTTGCTCATCCCAACTGAGATTGTGCTGAATATGAACCCCAAGTAATTTAAATGTTTTCACCTCTTGAATATTAGTATGACCCAGAGAGTACAAAAGGGGGTAAGATTGCTGCTTAGTCCTGCTTAGTATATCATCGGACCAATGGCACACTGACAACATATCGTGAGGACTGCTACGTGTATATGAAATGCGCAAAGGTTATATATCATGGGTTGCTGATCAAAGGATGGCGAGTTCCTTTTCCCAACCAATCCCCGACGCATCTCACGCCCCCCCCCCCCCGCCCACCCCGAACCCCCCCCCCCCACCCCTCCAATCCTCCAACACCACCAACCGCAAAGTACTTTAACCTTTTGCATTCTTTCCCCTTGTCAACCATCTTGGTGCCGCTCCTGTATGTCTTGAGAACGATCCTTGGATAACAATGTCTTTTGATAAACAGCTTTATGTCAAATTTGTTTGTGTTTTGTTTTGTTTTGTTTTGTTTTTACAAATAAGCCAATCGGAAATTGTTTCATCACGTCTAAAAGTTTTCTCTTTGTTTCCTGGTTGTTGTTGTTTTTTGTTGAAAACTGTTTTTGACTAAACTTGACCAATGACGAATTCAAAAAAAGTACAACTGTAAGAATGAGATGACCATTAATTTGTGAGTTAGTGAAGGAAAAGATCGCGTGACTGTAATTTGACGGTTCTACGCCTTCGTAGTCATATAACCCAATACGGGAGACACACCGCTCCACCGACCCCAGACTAGTCTCCCAGGAGAGTTTCAAAGGCTGTTTGCTGCGTCACAAACAACGCAGAATAAAGAGTG
The DNA here is from genome assembly GCA_037783415.1 of Leptasterias polaris. Taxonomy (NCBI): domain Eukaryota; kingdom Metazoa; phylum Echinodermata; class Asteroidea; order Forcipulatida; family Asteriidae; genus Leptasterias; species Leptasterias polaris. Next base: position 169,681 of record JAZGTN010000122.1, read on the forward strand.
ACGAAACAGTGCAAGATCGGTTGCGAGTGGCAGACATACATTAGCCGTCGGCTTTGTTATTATGTGGCGCTAGTCTATCATTACACCCAATGATGGGGAAAAACAGGCAGGGTTACCCGTAACACCTTTTCCATGTGGCACAGACATGTTACTGAGATTGTGCATAGGCGATCTATAATGCACTGGATCTCATCTCCAGTCTACGGATCCCCCTACTATGGTGGCCCTGAAGGGACATCGCATATCGCATACGTGTGCGCACACGTATGCAATGTCGTGAAACAATTCGCGAATATGTGCGCACACGTATGCAATGTCGTGAAACAAATCGCGAATGTGTGCGCACACGTATGCAATGTCGTGAAACAATTCGCGAATATGTGCGCACACGTATGCAATGTCGTGAAACAATTCGCGAATATGTGCGCACACGTATGCAATGTCGTGAAACAAATCGCGAATATCTGCGCACACGTATGCAATGTCGTGAAACAATTCGCGAATGTGTGCGCTTCAGTGAACCTGCTTTTAAAAGTACTTGTTCGTGTTAGCTCCGGAATCAAACCATATTTTAATTATATAATAACACTCTGGTAATTGCATTAACAATTTGATGTTTCGTAAGTTCTACGTTTTTACAACAAGGTCGGCTGATTTGTAAACATGACATTATTAATTTCAATTTATGGAAAGTACATAAATGAGTTACTTTAATCAAAATGTGTACACACTGGCTGGTTTGTGATATTAATTAATTTTAAAGTGGTAATGCGAAGACTAATTTCATTACAAACTGAACAAACAAAAATTGAAAACAAAAAATTATGTTATACTAATAATAGTTGTAATACTAAATCTTATTCGTATCATTATTCATTTAAAATGTGCCAAAATACCAGTCAAAACTTATGATTTTGTCAAAAATTGATGTCATTCGTTGACCATACCTTATTTGATAGCTTACTTATGACCGAATTTTAATTAATTTGTCCTCTAGTAGTCACCAGCGTTGCCGGTGCAGCCAAAAACACACGGCCGAAGTAACTCGAGTTGGACGCGGCTCACGAGTCAACAAAATCAGCCAAGGTCTTATTTTCCATGGTATAATAGTCAATCCAAAATTTTGTTGGAAGTACATTGATTAGTTTGTCATCAAGATCAAACTTGTTCTAACTGTTTCGGTAAACACTTAAATAATATACTAATTAGCATGTTTAGTTATATCATCAAAATGAACTGCTTTGATAACCCAAAACAATAATTGTTGCCAATTCCACCTCTTTTTCATACCAAATTTAAACACGTGTTTATGGCAATATCTTTGACTTTATATAGAACTGATGCCGAAAAATGACTGTGTCTAATTTTTGAAATCAATTTGAGCTCAGTGGAAAATTCCAGACAAATTGTTGCTAAACTTTTGACACAAAAAGGGTGTTATGTTGAGGAATCTCTTGAATGCAATAATAGTAGCATTCGGACCGAGACGCGAGCGCATGTGCAATCACAAGTTTTAGCACTTACACACACAAACTAAAAGAAACATTCAGGAAAATCATTGACTCCATTCCGGCACTATCGGATTCTACGATCGTTGATCGTTTACTGTTAATGTATATTGCGCATACACTAATACTTAGTAGTACTATGGTTTGGTGCTAAATAGACTTGTCCCAAGTCCATATCTTACAATTTTACGTTTGAAAGTGTAGAGAAACAATTGTTCTTGTTAATTTGTTTTCGTTTTCTACTCACGCATATAATTTAACAAGACAAGTGTCCTTTTTCGGTCATATAATTTTGTGGCCATCTTTGTTTTGTTCAATAGCGTATGCTTAGCAAAGAGAATGCTGATAATGATATGGAGAGGGAGGGAGGAGGAGACCGACCTGTCCCGATTTGGTAACATTAATTTGAATAGGGGGAAGGGATAAGATGACTGCTCTTAGATTGCGTTTAATGTTGTTTGGCCCGATTTTCGCCGAAACATATATTTTTTTCTGAACGAATCACTAGCGCTGCTTCGAAACGAAAAACATCTTATTAAGTTTCGCACACGCCACGGACAATGTACAAAATGCTTGTAGTATGCAAGATGCAAATTGTTGTTTTGTACACGGCTAATGGACGTGAGATCCTGGGATCCTTTCATTCTTAGTTTTTAATTAATTGCAGCTAATGAACGGCGGATTTTTAGTTTACTATTTTTTTTTTCGTGCAATACCTTAATTGAATGCTTGTCACTTTCCCGAAGCTCTAACATTGGCTATTTAAAAATTTTAAAATATAAATTTTCGTTTCAAATTGGCCGGAACTCGGATTTGGAATCCTTAAAACCAACTTCATAAACCATCAAATCGCTCAAACATTCCCAGGTGGAGTTCCATCAAATCCATCAGTGTTGCTTGATTTTAATGTCAGTTCGGTTTTCACCTGGTCAAGGGGGGCGCTTTTTAACTGCATCCGTGAGCAGAATATTGGACCCGATGGACAGCAAAGATGTGCAACTGGATGACATAGTGTGCCCACAGCACTATATTATGACATTGCATTGTCACCTGGCTGTTGACGTTCGCTTTAACTGCTCTCACTGAGATTATAAAACTGTTTCAGACTGCAGTCACTCGGTGCATACACTGCGTTAACCATTACACTCAGTCGTTGGAAACAAGCGAAAGAAAACTCCAACACGTCAGCAGATGGAATCGTCCGGGAAATAAACAATGTTGCAAAAGGAAATGAGCAAGGGAAAAATGTTGTTGGATGATCACAAAACTAACGTTCACCTCAACACTACTCAAAATGCAACAGTTTCAAGATGGCTGCTGCAGTTGACGCCATTTGCAATCAAGAGAAGATTCCACGCATTGCGTTTAGTAGACATCCACCAAAAAAGAAAAAAACCAAACCCATCTTCTTCAACCGTTTATTTATTTTGATCTTAGACAATCACAGTTGGTTGGCCTTTCCATACGCTGGAGACATGACAAAGTGGCAAAGGAGTGTATCATATATCGCATACCGGGAGATCATTAGTAGACTAATCTGAGCGTGATGCGTCGGCAGACTCTGATGGGTGTATTGTGATGCAGGCCAGGCGGCACTTCAGTCGCTAGACGCGCCAATCATCCTCAGTTATCCCGTACTTGAAACCAATCCCAGACCAGTGAGAACCAACCTTATCCTGAGCAGACCTACTTGAAACGTCTTTAGGTTTATCAAAAACAAAAGTGCCATTGATGAAGCGGATGTCAAGGAACCCTCCTTGACTAAAAATATACAGTTTTTGAAAAAATTAAAAAAATACACATCAGAAAAAAGATGTACATGTATGATGAATGTTGATGTGTCAAAAATAAAATCCTTGTTTTATTGTTTGGATCTTATGATGCAGTAAAATCATTTTTATTGTTTACAAAAAACCTATCTTGAGAATATATAACTTGTCTGCCATTTTCATGTGTTTTTTCTGATATTTCAGTATCGTCTTCACAATGTTACTTTGTCAACCAATTTACCAGCGAACAGACCGTGTAAAGGTCCACCATTGAGTTTTCCAGCACCTCTGAGCCATAAGCTATGGGAAATGTATAGCTGTTTTTGTTTAATTTTGTCATAATTATTACTTTCTTCGCACCCCAAAAAATTATTGGTTATATTAAAACGTCGAACATAAACCTCAAGTTGGATTAAAATCTGGAAAACCTATATGAGAAAATGAAACAATATTGCTCGAACTCCATTATCTGATTCGAAGTGTCAAATTAGCGAAATTACGCTGACTCTGTTATACGGTAACCATGCTTGACTGCACTAACAAACCGAAGGTGCGTAATAACTAATATTTTAAAGGCCGTATCCGAACTTGTGGCCACAGCTACGGCTACGGCTGTTGCTAAGGGTGTTGCTAAGGACGTTCTATACCGTACTTCATCGCATACTGACGCGAAAATCTAGCCGTAGCCGTAGCTGTAGCCGCCAATTCAGACACGGCCTTAGCGCGAACGAAAACAGACTGAGACCTTGAGTCGCATGGAGTCAAAGCCCAAGCCTTTGTTTCGAAAATAGGCCCGATTTCACGCTGCATGGTACCGTACAGCTTGCTCGAGTGTGCATGTGTGTACGTCAAGGATCACGACGATCACCTTTTATTGCATGGGCTTGAGGTTTGCTTAATAAAACATAACAATTTAAGCATCTATTTAATCATACTATGAAACCCATTTAAACAGCTCACTACAAGTTCTGTTAAAAGCAATTGCCACAATCAACGTTGTAGATTCTGTGCGAAGTGCTCGGATGTCAAGCTTCGATGTCAATTTACTAAAAGTCTATAGGGCCTAATCAACGCCGTTTGATACTTGACACCAAAATTAAAATTAAAAATAAGATGGATTAAATATTACTTACTTTTATTACAAACATTGCAAGCCAAAAGAAAAAAAAGTTCGTAAAAGTCAGTCAGGATGTAAGGTGTTGGATATTGTAATTGATCACTTCCATGATACCACTAGTACGATAGCGTCACTTTAGCTACACACCACAAAGTTTGTCAACCCCCGTGTGTAAGTGACAAGATTTGTCTCCATCCACCAAACCTCCGTGTTCTCGTTGCTCCATGCTGAAACCCCTCACCACTCCAACACATACCCCCAGGCACGTGTTTACACGTTTGGTTTGGATAAGTCGAAGCTTAGACCTCTCTAAATGGCGTTAGTCATCCGCCCTGGGACCCCTAAAGCGTCCGCAGATGGCGGTATGACGTCCGAACAAGGGACAACACTCCTCCAAAGTGGCTGAGATTACCACTGGGGTAAGACCTGTGCCGGAGCTGGTACTCTGAGGATCGGTTTCACGCCGTAAGACCTGGAAGAAAATTAGGCTTAGCATCAAAACAAAGAGCCTCTCGCTGATGTCATTCTGTTTTCCTTTTATCAGCTGAAAGTCACGGATACCTTTCCCATCACATGATTCACTTCATTGGTGTCAATTATTTCTACCTTGACATAAAACCACACAGTGTAACTCTGAAATGGATACACCCTCATTAATTTCACCCTGTGACAGACTCTCAACAATGAGGGCGCTATATCAAATGAACGGGTTGCGGCCAGCAGAAGGAGAGTTGATGTGTCTTCGTTTTTCGTCGTTGAGTTTGAAAAAGGTCAGGGTACGGAAACGTCCGTAAATGCCATGAAATGGGCCGAAGTAGTATATTTAAGTATCATGTTTTTTTGTTTTGTTTTTAGTAACAGTTAAAGAGGACGCACAATTCATCCGTATTGTAGTACAAACAAGCTCAGTTATTTTAATTGAACGTATCATTGAAGTTTATAATTATGTCTACTTTGAGTAGCTTTAAAAACAACCATCAAGAAGTTCAGTTTCCCTTTTGTTTTGTAGGATAATTGCAGTATTTCTATTCCTATTTCAATTCCTAAAACTTTCCTTTTTCTGGGTGAGTTCACCGTAACAGTAACGAGTCACAAAATCAAATGTTTCCTCCCAACAATATCTAGCTTTTACCACAGCAGATGCCGTACCAGCCGACGCAGCTGACCTAGCCGCGGCATGAAGCGAGCGATCAGCCGGTAGTTGCCACGGGTGAAAACACTATCTCGTCCGGTATACGGCGCTCGGGGGCGGGCTGGTGAAAATGTCCTTCGCGTTGATGCATCCTTTGTCTACGGTATTCCTTTGGGATCGGGGACTACCAGGGCTGGGAAGAGACTGGGGAAGCGGCTTCCACACTATCTAGTCCATCCATCTGGATTTCGGTGACCTATTCTTTAATTTACAACTAAATTGTCCATGGTTTCATTCACTTTATCAGAGGTGCATTATTTTAACAGGCATTATATCAACGACACTGTTCCACTTGTTCAGTTATTTTGTTTATGTTCTGTTGGAGATAATTGGGGGTTTCATTCGGGTTTTCAAAATTGTAATGTTTCCTTTCTGTAAAATACAAAGTGAAGAGTTCAGATTTCATCAGCCTGCCTAAAACAGTTCTGGGCGAACAAATATTATGATTCTCTTTTGATATCAAATAATAAACCACAAGGGAAACTGACTGGGTAAATTTTAAATGATTTTGGGTTGAACAAGGAAAAATTGACTAGAGCGGGATTTGCACCAACGACCTCCGGATTGACGTGCCGGCGCTCTACCAACTGAGCTATCAAGCCCTATGATGGGGGTCTCCCTATTTTGTCAATATCCTTGTTCGGTGGGTGCCAGTCAGAAGCCATTCAACCGTAAACTGCCGTGTAGCCAAGGATCACACCCAAGTATACGATACAACCTGGGAAGCGGCAGCCAGGGGATCACCATAAGGGGATGCGACTTTTTATATCAGATATCAAATAATAAACCACAAGTCAATTTTTCCTTGTTCAACCCAAAATCGATTCTCTTTTGACTGATATCGGGGCATGCAGAGCAATGCAAAGCAAGTGGAGAAACATAATTGGGGGGGGGGGGGGGGCTGAAACGATGTAAATACAAAAGAATAGTCGAGAAACTCTCATCCTGGCCCATCCTAAATTCGTCCATTTTGATATTGAATGACTATTATTGTATATAGCAATAGATAAATAAAAATACTGTTTGTGGTTATCATTTAACAACAGAACGGCGTGATTAATAAGCGAGACCGTTTAATCGTTTATTAAACCTGTACCCCCCCCCCCAAAAAGGGTCAACAATTGAAAAGCTATCGTTGAACAATTAGCTTTGATGTGCTCGAAAAACCTGAAGTCTATATGCCCATCAATTAGGTCAGTTACCTATGTTACCATTTATCACTCATCAGGCACATAGGTTAGAAGGGGTTCAATACCGTTTTCTCAAATTTGTACACAGGACGCTTACTAATGTCAGTGCTTATAATTGTAATTTGGATTATCTTGATTTATGTAAAATGTACAGGCTTCCGCCACTCAGACATAGAAGAATTATTAATGACTGTCTATTTATCTATAAATTATTCCATAATCGTTATAACAACACTGACTTCAACCCATTTAGTTTACATGTTCCTAATCGTCGTACAAGGCAAGCCACCAAACACATCCTACATGTTCCATGGAATCGCGTTGAGGTGACAAAACGTGGATTTATATCCAGGATTTCATCCACCTACAACGGGTTCCATGAAACTTGTGATGTTTTTGGGGCACCTTCACTCAACTCATTCAGTAATCAGATTTCACGTGCTTTAGCAAGCTAGTACCAGTATCTGATGATGTCATTATTATTATTATTTGTTGATTCGTTTATTAATTTATTTATATATAAATTACTTTATGTATCTGGGCATTAATTATATTACTTTTTTTTAGATTATATTTATATTTACATGTATCTGTTTTCATGTTGTTGTTCTTTTGCTTTTTTTTTTTTTTTTTTTTTTTTTTTTTTTTAACGTATGAATGTATGTGTTTAAAAATTATTTGTTTGTTTATTTGTTCTAGTTAAAAAAAAAAAAAATTTCTATTTTCAAATTTAAGTTATTTATATTTCAAGATTTTATATTTTCCCTTTCCTGTAATTGGCGGCTCGTCCGCTATTGGTTTGGGCAATAAATACAATACAATACAATACAATATGTACCAACAAGGTGCACCAACACACCATGAGTTTTACATGTGCAAGCCCAAATGGGTCTACCCCCCCCCCCTTACCACACAGGTACCGCCCCCTGAATCGCATCCCCCCCCCCCCCCCCCCCCCCCCCAGCAGGTCACACGAGGCATTCGACTACGAGAGACAAAGACTGACTTGGTTGACGACAGCGATGTGAAACTGAACCCGAATGGGAAAGTGTAACATGGAGAAATTCAGCTGAGCCAAATGTTAGAGTATTAACAGTGGTACCCGCCCAAGGCAAAACGGTTCAATTTATGCAATATCCATTGAGCAGTAGAAGAAAGAAAAAGCCATGCCACACCGTCAGATGATTCTATAATCATCATTGTCGTTTTGGATGTCTGGGGCCGGCCAGGGTTGGCTGCACTTTGCATACCGTGCAATCGTAGCAATTCCCCCATGAACAATCCAGGTCTCGAATGCTTTGTGATGTAGCATTTTGGCATTGAACAGTGTTGAATTTCTCTTTGGTATGATGTTGTTTACGGACACACAACCAGATTCGATTGCAGTGGATTGGGCATGAAAGCGAATAAACTATTGTGTGCGGGATGTTAATGTTAGTGGTTTTATAGAATAGTCATTTTTGCCACCCTTAAAAAACCAGCACCCATTGTTGAAATAAACCAATGCCTGTTGATAAGGCTTTTCTTGTAGCTGCTTAAAGGGTGTGTACAACATTGGTTAAGATTGAAAATATAAATGTTCTCAGATTTGCATATAACTTACATGGTATAAAGATGGTCTTGGTGGAAAACTTCCCTTGAAATAGTTTTGCTTGAAATGCCATAGTTTGGGAAATGAGTAAAAAAAATAGTCTTTATCCTGCAAAATAAAATCCGATATTTGAACAAAAGTTTGTTTTTTTCCACTGTTTTCTCATGACTCCGAAGACCAATTGAGCGTAAAAATTTCACAGGTTTGTTATTTCAGGTTTGTTATTTCCTAGTATTATTAAGTGTGGATACAGGTCTTTGGCAATTATCAATGTTGTACACACCCTAGAGAACGTATACGTTTGGTAATCACTCTTAAAATTAATGGCAATAAAAACTGACTTCGTTAGAAGCACAGCAGCTTTCGATAGTATAAAGCATTTAAGAAACATTTCACTTCGAAGTTAAGTGGTTATGCAAAGCGATATAAGTTTTTATGCTCCAAAATTTGAATCTGAGAAACGTTTCTGTCAGAAACGCTTCTCAGATTGTGTATTCCTAATAGGGATTATTCTTCCTGCACTCCAGATTTTCTGCGATATCTAAAAAATGCGACCACCTTTTAAATCGAAATTTTCACAGGTTAGTTTTATTGTATATATCTACTTTTATATAGGATTAAAATTGTTCTAAAACCCATAGGAATATTATTTGTACTTAACACATGAGGGAAACATATATACGAAAGCTACTGTGATATTCTGGATGTAGCTTGTTTGTATAGTTTACTGATATGTTTTGTGATTCCTGTGCTTGAAGTTATATAAAATGTGTCCCTGGCTTATTATTCGTGCTGTTAAGTAACGTCGGTGTGAATATTGAATAAAATAGAGAATAGAAATAATCAGGAAAACGTTATGTATAAGGGTATTGTAACGTGTAGCCCAACTGATTGATTTGTTTGTTATTTAATACAAATTAATTTAATTTTTTTAGTTTATCTTACATTTATTATGATTCTGTTATTTGTATAATAATTTATTACCAACAAATATACAACAATTTTGTGATATTTTATTTTTAAGGTATCATGTCGCCTTTCTGCGTCCAGCCGAAAATGTCCTTTATTTTCCAATATAAATACACACGATCTGCATCCATGCCAATAACACTCTTTTGTGAAATAAATACATATTTTATATTATGCCAAAAATAACCCAACATGACAAACAGTGACAACAGAAAACGCTTCATGCGATCCTCGCCATTGATAACGGGGCTTCTTCTCCACATTATCACAACTCTCAACACCTGTAAATGTTTAATGATACTTATTTCAGATTGTCTCTTTGAGGAAATGGCCGGGAAGGGTTGGTTCTATTAACCCCTCTCTTCCTCTCTTCTTCTCAAAGATTCCCCGGAAAAAGCAGTCGGCAAGATGTCTTCCTCAGCTTCCTGAGGACGCCGACTACATACAGATGCCGCTACGGTGCCCAACACCCGGAGAGGTTGGGAGCCGTTGAACACGGCTTGGCAAAACCCGAGCGATTTCGGTAACCTTTCTCCTATCACAAATGTGCCCTGGAGCAGTTACCCCGCCATCTGCCTGCAAATCTGATACTCACTTTAGACAACAGTATAAGTACACGACGGACAACGCAGGAATAATAATAATAACATGCAACTAATGGGATTACGGCTAAAATGGTAACAGTTGTCGCTCCTGTTTGTTACAGGCTTCATTGGCTTCTTCATACCTCCTACTTGTCCATTTCAATTCGGTGTTTCTTGCGAGGAGCAATTATCCAGTGCCTGCGTTTTATGTATTAGCACATGCAGAATTAATATGGGCTCTCGCTGCCTTACGTGGCCATCCGATGTCAGAATCGCTTTAACCGTGCGTTAATCCATTACTCCATTTTAGAGTTAAGTGGACTAAAAATTACCATGACCTGTTATTGTGAGACGGGATTTGGTAATCGTTAATCCCTTGTGAAGAGTCGATTTGTTGGAATACAATGTGGATTGGGATTTAATTGAAGCATAGATCTCTTCAAGGTGTGAGGGGAAGGCGAGCTCCTTATCTTATCTTTGAGATGACAATTCGGAACATAATATTACAATAATGATTTTCATTTGTTTACTAAAGCATACATTAATTAATATTTTGTTTTAAAGCAAACATAACAAAATGTTTATATAATCTTACTCAAACAGAAACAGACTTTGCGCTTATTATAAAACTGCAAATGATATAAAATTGATGTACTTGAATCCACTCACCAAAACCTCCGAAATGAACTACAACACTGAAAATCACAGCGATACCCTTTTGAGTGTGGGGCCCCCGAGCGCGCCAACTGGGTCTGAAGCTACTGGGGATGAAGGTAACAATGCTCTCTACTATCCGCGCTGTAATGACGCTTCGCACCCAAAGCCTTCACTGGACGGTGCGCGGTTGAGTATGCGTGAAGAACGAAGCACGGGCACCTTTAGTTTAGGTTGCTGGAACGTGACCACATTGAACTATAGCCTAGCACCTGAACATCTGATGGCCACTTTGAAAAACTACCGCTATGACGTCATTGCTATTAGTGAAACTCACAACATTGGTCAGGAAGTGGCATGCAATGGTCACATAGTGATGTCGGGAGGTGAAACACACTATGCAGGTGTTGGAATATTGATGTCGTCACGGGCAAAAAACAGCTGCCTTGCCACCTTCTACATCACTGAACGGATCATGGCTGCCCGCTTTTGTTTGAGGAAAGGCACCCTTCTGTTTTTCTCCGTCTATGCACCTACATCCACTGCAACAGATGATGTTATCAACAACTTTTACGAGCAGCTACAAGATGCGATCAATTCAAACAAAAAGAACTGCGACACACTTGTTGTGGCGGGTGACTTCAACGCAAAACTTGGAAATCAACCTATCCCTCTCGTCATGGGACCCCATGGCTATGGAGACAGCAATTCAAGAGGAGACAGACTGGTTGATTTTTGCTTGGATAACAACCTTACTGCTGCACACTCCTGGTTTCCCAAACGATCTGCCCACAAGGTCACTTGGATCAGCAGGGCAAGAAATGCAAGAAATGCTATTGATCACATCTTAATTAGCACAGAAGCAAGGAATCATCTAACTGACTGCCGTTCCTACAGCGCTTGCTTTGACACTGACCATCGATTAGTTATCTGCAACCTGAAGTGGAAATTTCGTTGTCATGCCACAGCACATGGATTGCGACCGAAACGACCAAACATTGAAGCCCTGAAGTCGGAACAAACATCTGAAGCCTTCCGTCAGCTGGTTCGATCCCGTGTTACTCCAGGCGACTCTCTTGAAGCTGTCGCACACGTCATACACGAAGCATCTCTTGAGACCTGTGGTACAAAAACTTCTCAGAAGAAACAGCCGTATCTGTCTGAATCAACTCTCCATCTAATTCAGCAGAAGAAGAGGGCTGTAGGCACCCCAGAATTCACAGCTCTGAGAAAAGAGGTCAAACACGCATGCCAGAAAGACCTCAATGAATGGCTAGCAACTAATATCAACACAATGAACCAAGCATACCAGAACCATGACTGCAGAACTATGTTCAAAACTGCTGATGTTCTTCTTCAGAGAACACGTGTGCCTACGGTGAACATCAAAGACACAAACGGTCGGGTATTGGAGACAGTTGAAGAAGAAATACAGCGTTGGCATCAGTATGCTATAGATCTTTTTGAGTCCAACCGGCCACGTCCTCCCCAGCACACGACTGAAGTTGAACGAAACCCACCTACACAGGAAGAGACCAGGAAAGCCATACAGGCACTGAAAAACCACAAGACTCCTGGAGCTGACTGCATCACATCTGAGGCTCTTAAAGCTGCAACACAGGATCCGCAGGTTTTCAGAGTCCTTCATGAGGCAGTCTGTAACATCTGGAACTCTGGGAAGTGGCCACCGTCGATGACCAAGTCGGTGTATATCCCGTTGCACAAAAAGAATGACCGAGGTTTGTGCAACAACTACAGAACACTTGCTCTAATCAGTCATGCCAGCAAAATCGTCCTGAATCTGATACAACGCAGACTGGAAAGAACCGCCAACATCGTAGTGAGCGACACCCAATGTGGCTTTGTAAGCGGCAAGGGCACAACGGATGGAATCTACCTCCTTAAAGGTGTGGCGGAGTCGCACTACGCAGGAAAACGCCCTCTCCATCTGGTCTTCGTTGACTATAAGAAGGCATTTGATTCAGTCAACCACACACTTCTGTTTGCAAAACTGCGGTATCTGGGTGTGGAAGAGGATGTGATGCGATTACTTGAAGAACTGTACATCAACTCAAACGGCCAGCTCCGGTGGAAAGGCCAGATGACGGACGGGTTTGAAACACCAGTCGGAGTTCGACAAGGCTGTCCACTGTCACCAACACTCTTCAGCCTCTACACCGAGTGCCTCATGCGAGAGTGGTACAACCGCACAGCGCACCTAACGGCTCCGGATGTAAGTGGTACCC